>JAGFZM010001530.1:0-40702 GCA_017657215.1 Limnothrissa miodon | reverse complement strand
CACTACATGCATTAAGCACATAACGCACTACACACACTCACACACACACACACATACACACCTTCATGCACTACATGCATTAAGCACATAACGCACTACACACACTCACACACACACACACACACACACACACACACACACACACACATACACACACACACACACACTCACACACTCACACACACACACACACACCTTCATGCACTACATGCATTTAGCACATAACACACTACACACACACACACACACACACACACACACACTCGCACACACGCACCTTGATGTACTACATGCATTAAGCACATAATGCACTACACCTGCAGCCCCCAACAAGACAAGACAAGATTCTTGTCTATTTTTTTTTTACAACTACACATGAATTCATTCACTACCCATGACAAAAGCTGTGTTTATGACAGATTTGGTAAGACATTAAAATTGTGTGTGTTTTGTGTGTGTGTGTGTGTGTGTATGTGTGTGTGTTACAGAATATGATAAGGACTGGAGAAATGTGGACTGGCAGTAAGTATTCCAACTATGAGTAGCACACTCAAGGGTTGCAAATATGCAAGAATTATTTTGACTTGCTTATAAAGTTAGATATCAATTATGTCTGCCTAATTTCTTTTTATTTTCTAATTTATTTTTCTTTGATTTTATTCAAAGGCATTCTTTCCTTCATTTTGGTCTTAAACACGAACTGTGTGTGTGTGTGTGTGTGTGTGTGTGTGGCACAGGGAAACAGACATTGTAAAAAGGTACTTGAAAGAAATACACCCCAGGAACCCAGAGTTAAGCCACCTTCGCTTCCTTCTCCACGGGCCAGTCGGAGCAGGGAAATCCAGCATCGTCAACTCCCTCAACTGTATCTTCCAGGGCCGCATCAATGTCAACGCTCCCACTGCTGCTCAATCTGGAACAAGTTATACAAAATGTGTAAGTCTTAAAATGTTCTCATGCCTAGCTGAAACTTTTTATTCATGATATGGCATATATATATATATATATATTTTTTTTTTAATCATTATCAGTAGTAATTAATAATTAATAAGCTTTCAAAAGTAACTCTCCCTTAAAATATGTGGCTTTTTAAAGCGATTCATTAAAATGAACTAGCTAATTCGATTCATCATGATTATAAGTCAACCCAATATGTAATATATAATAAAACACACCAAGTCATCAATTTTACAAACAAGGCTTTCTTTATTTTTTTTCCCCATCTTTGTCATGTCACACTTATAAAAACTTACTATTGAACAGAAAATGCATCTTGACATTTGGTCCCCAAATAAGGAATATACCAGTTTGGTACCATAAACCTGACTGCCAAGTCTCAGAGTTGCATTATGGAGCTCGGTCTAAGGGATTGTCACATGATGATTTGTTGCTATGCAACAAACAATATTGAGTTTAACAATATTGATTCTACATTGGGCGGAGGGATCATTAGCTGTGAAGAGTCACCCGGTGGATATACCCACTTCTAGTGATGCTTAGAATGTGTCTTGTCCAATCAGAAATTAGACAGTTTGTCTTGACTGTTGGACAATGAAATACTCATTTATTTGTATTGGTTGTATAACTTCAAATAACCAGAAATGTTATGTAATCATTCACACTACAAATACATGTCAGTTATCCATTGAATCATATACATGAACATTCAGATATTAATTTTCTGACAACTTTGCCTTTCAGTACAAAGCGTACAAAATCAAGGACCAGGCTGGAGGACAGTTGCCCTTTGTGTTCAATGATGTCATGGGCTATGAGAGTGCTACAAAAGCTGGGGTGTTAACAGCTGACATCATTAGTGCATTACGAGGTCATGTCAAAGATGGTTATGAGGTACGGTAGGAGGTACACAAATGTGCTGTTATATTCAATTTGTGAATTTAAAAATCGGACTCATCATGAATAGAATTATATTTTCTTCTGTACTCCCCAGTTTAATCCTCAGAAACCCTTGTGTGAGGGGAACGATTACTACAACAGCAGCCCCAACCACAATGATAAGGTCCATTGCTTGGTGTACGTGGTTCCCGCAGACAAAATCTCATTGTGGTCTGAAGAAAACCTCAAGAAGATGAGGGATGTCAGAGAAGCTGCGAGCATCATAGGTGAGAATTCACAAAAATAAAATGTCCAATATGGCACAGGACATAGGTAGGTAGATAGATAGATAGATAGATGAAGTCATATGTGTGTGATATATTAATTTAATGAGGTAATATATTTGTGTATGATTAAAATAAAAATGTTTTTCTCTGTATTTCTCTATATCCTCCTCTTTAGGAATCCCTCAGGTGGTCTTTATGACCCATGTGGATAAGTGTTGTCCACTGGTGAAGAAGGATCTGACAAACATCTACTCAAGCAAGAAGATTAAAGTTGCAGTGAGTTGTGTGTGTATGTTTGTGTGTGTGTGTGTGTGTGTATGGGTGTATGCATGTGTGTTTGTCTTTTTACCATAGGGGTTTTAACAGACATACAAAGTGTAACATCTAAAGTGCTTATATGCAGTTTACCTATACATTGTATGGTAGGTCTTCAGTAGGTTCCGTTTTTGCCCATTTCACCAGAGCAGTGTGTTCTGTGTAGCCTAAGCTGTTTTGTATGTCTTTTATTTGAGGAAAAGTAGGTATGTTTTTTCATGTGAAGTTGGTATGTTTTTCCATGTGAAGTTGGTAGTTAAAGTGAAGACTGTCATTAAAAATACTGTGAATGTACGCATAATACACACTTAACTTAAACTTAAATAAATACAAACAAATGACTTATATGCAAGAATATGCAGAAAACCCTGCAGTACAGTGTGTGTGTTTCTCTTTGTTTTATTTGCGTGTGTGTGTGTGTGTGTGTGTGTGTGTGTGTGTGTGTGTGTGTGTCCGTATGTCTGCAAGCAATGTGTGTGTGGATGAATTTTGCTGTGTCCATAATATGCATAAATAATATAATATGCAATGTGCAGATTATCATCCCGTCTAAGATAGTGTCTCTCTGTCCCATTAAGATGGAGCACTGCAGGAACAAGCTTGGCATTTCCATGAACTGCATCTTCCCAGTGAAGAACTACCATGAGGAAAACCAAGTGGACGACAAAACTAACTGTCTGATTCTGGATGCCATGAAAGAGACTGTCAGCTTCACCCTTGACTATGTCGAAGACATGTAAACAACTAATCAAGTTTTGTCATTTGTGAACTGAAGACCACACGCATCATTAGTTACCCATTAGTTGCACCTTAGTTACACAATAAAAAAAGATGCATGTAGCAAACTAAATTGTGTGTTCTGTAAAAGTTGTGATCTGTATTTTTTCTTGTAGTGTTCCCGTAAAAAAAATTTATTAGCCCTTCCCTTCGCTCCTCATTTCCCATGTTCCTTTTGAAAATGGCGGTGCAAAATGGATATTCTCATTTGGTACCCAGCCACATCTATATATAAATGGAAATTACCAAGTTTACGGGAACACTACAATTTATTCATGGAGGTAATTACCATTGTTTTAAATTTTTAAAATAAAAAATGTATTTTTAATAAAAGACGAATAAATAGAGCATAAATCCTACACATAGTGGCTTTAAAGACTTTAAAATATTAAACACCATCATACCTGTCAGCCATGTTGATATGCTGGATGACACTGTAACAATATGTGCATGTCTCACCAACCTTAGGAGGACTGTGGTCCCCAAATGGTAACTGTATAGAGGTATTGAATGTACATACTGCAGGAATAGATGAAATAAGTGGAAGACAATGTAGTCAAAGAATACAGTAAATGTAATGCAAGAATACAATAAACAGTAACGTGAATGTCCACAGATCTTAAGTAAATAAACAAATAAATGAATACATGAGAAAAGAATTCTATTTCTATTTTTTTACGCATGCCGTACAATATGGGTATGAACGTGTGCTGCATACATGTCAACGAGACCGTACAGAGGGAACAGAGTGATTGCTGTGTGAATAAGGCCCAACATTTTTTTTTATTATTATTTCTACCTCGAGTTAAACTTATATTTTTGTTCTCCAGACATTATTTAGATGTCTTTGAAGCCACATTTCCAAATTTTGGAGTGTCTAGTTATGTTGACACATGCATTTAATGAAACTGTTGGTAGCAGTCAGTGCACTTAATCATTTTGCCAAAACTAGGTCTTTTGTTGTGCAGACATCTGATCTCCTCAGCTAGTTGGGGGTCTTGGTAGTGGCAGATGAGCTCCGGAAGGAGATGCTCCATGAAGAAGACCTCGGCCTTGGGAAGGGTTTCTTCTAGAAAGGTAACACTGACGTGCAGTGTCTTCCATTTGTCTTCCCCACATGACTGCTGGTACAGTAAGATCTTTGGATTCATACTGCATTAGTTTTAAAGAGGAGTCCCTGCATGTTACAACCTTGTGAGAGGTACTGCCTGTTATACGTCCAACTCTGTGTGTGTTCCATATTGTGCACTTTGCCTGCTCTTTTGTTACATCCTCTAGGTGTTCAAGCTTACTTGTAGTGTATGTACTTTTTATTTTATCATAGCTGGCTTGACACTTGTCTTTAAGCTCAGCTGATGTTAGGTGGATAGCAGATGGGTCAAACATGGCTGTCAGGGGTTCAGGGAGCTCATATTCAGTCTCTGATGCTGTATCTGTGTCTGAATCTGCATCTGTGTTGATTGATGTGAACACAGCAGCACTCTGGACATGCATTTTTCTGGAGCATTTTTACCACATTGCTTGAAATCATCTTCACACCCCCATTGCAACCAATAAATTAAAAGGTTTGTCACAAAAAGGAAATATTTTAGTAAACTCTACTGTAGAACACAAAATCATGAAAAAACAACATCCAATCATTTTGAACGCGCCATATATTTGGATCCTGTTACAAACTTCAATCTGCCAGTCCCTCTGCCTTCAATTCATTTCCAACCACAGGCAATGAAAGCTCATACAGCTCATACTCATTTATAGTAATTAATATAGTCATTATTGATAATAATAATAACAATAATAATAATAACAGTAATTTATTCATATTCTTCTTATTATTATTGTAGAATTTCATAACTGTGTTCATGTAAAAATATTTATATTTTATCCTTAACAAATATTTAGCAAATATTTATCTTTATCAAATATGTAGCAAATATTAATCTTCTGTTGTCATGGTAGTGCTCTTGGGTTTGATGTTGAGTTTAAAATGGCCAGTTTTCTCCTTTGAAAGACAGACTTTCTGTCGTTGTCACACTGAACTGGAGATATTCCACAAGTGGTGTTTCTAACACACGTGGACGAGGCCTGCCCTTTGGTGAGAGAGAACCTGAGGAACGTCTACTAGAGCAAGAAGATCAAGGGAATGGTGAGGGAGTCTCTATAGTGCTCTATTGCATTGATTCTAAACCTGGGGTCCACGACCCCCATATAGGGGGCGCTAGAGATTACAGGGGGTGCACGCAATTTTGTCTGAGTTGAGGTTGTGACGTCAGCAAAATTAAATTTGTGCAAACTTACAAAAATTATGGAATCCCATCAACACGCCCACTAGGAAAATCAAAATATTTTAACATTTTATACACCTGCTGACACACAAATGAAGATGGTATAACTGTGTTTGTGTCTGTGTGTTAAACCGGCACTAAGCAACATTCTGTTTTTCTCTCTCACGAGCTCCCTCTAAAGCCCGCTGTATTGCATTGTATTGCACTGCATTCTATTGGAGGCGGTCCGCGCTGCTGAACATTGCAAGTGCTGTATCTACCGCTATTGGCAACAGTGGCGCATTCTACACCGTTTGTTCGCCGTGTAATGACTAATTTTAGCATCCTAAACAGTATGAAACTGATTAATTAAATGAAAAATTTTGCATAGTGGGCCTTTAAAAGATCTAGAACGAAATGATTCATATTTCCTGTCCCCGCTGGCAAATTCATGAAGCATCAGGGGATTGGACCAGAGACGGTTCCAACTGATCTTTGATTGGACCATGCAAGTATAGGAGGTGGGTCCTATTGATCGTACGTGTCTGCGAGCCTCTTTTCAGATTGGCCCTTTTTAGCTCTGTGAAAACTAGTTGGAAATTTACATGTAGAACGAGGTGGGAGATGGTGTTGGGAATTTTGTTATGGTCCATTGGATACCTTAAGCTACCTAAATTCAACAATAACTAGGTAAATGTGTTTTAACATTCAATGAGCCCTTTAAGGTCACAGAGCGCTGTCATGGCAACAAGATAAAATTTTGGTACAACATTAACTGAATAGTGGATTTAATACAATGTAATAATTGTTTGAATTGTTTTTCTTGTTGTGCATCTGCACTTTATTGTTTTCAATGTCTACGCATGGTACAAATGTGAAATGTAATTTCGATTCCTTTGTATGTCGAGTACATGTGAAGAAATTGACAAATAAAACTGACTTGACTTGACTTGATAGCTGCTGGTTTCCTATAAAACTAGTCTAATCAATCAATGTATGCCAAAGTCTAGTCAATATAATGTATGTAATGTATAATATTAAGGGGCGGCTAAGCTGTAATGACATCTGTTTTAGAGTGTCTGCGTGCGTGCAAAGAGAGGTCCAGTGCTTTTTCATTTCAGAAATGAGAATGGCCTTCTCCTCCTCCAGTCTCCTTACTGCGTTAACAACATCAAATGCCTTCGTCTTTGTCCGAAGATCCACAGATTCTGAAATACACAGATGAAACGTTACAGTGTTTTTTTTTAGAGAAGTATGTTATAGTGCTCCACCTCACATTGTGTGTGTCTGCTAAGTGTATTTCATTTATTTACATTAGAGTATATACAAAAAGCTTCTAACGGATTATGCAGTTTAGTACCTGGACTGTTTGAATATGAAAGTTTGTGCTAAAATTTTAAATAGTTTGTGAAATATTATTGTCTTAAGTTGACAAAAAGGCTTCATAAGAATAGCGTGTTTACTCTTTTGTTCCCATTGAGTCTGGTCAGAACAAAAAAGTAAATACACATAAACTAAATGTCTCTGAACTTTATTACAGCTGGTCATAATTGCTTTATAACCATCATCCAGCTTTTCCGTCTGTCATGGTTTTATAGATATGGAATAAAACTCAGTTTTTTGTTCTGTTATGTTTGTTGTTCTGTGTTATGTTGTTGCTACTAGGGATGTAAAAAAATGAAATTATCTCTAACCGGTCACCCCGCCTCATTAACCGATTAAAAACCGGTTAACCTGTTTATTTGTTACCCTAGTTACGGCAGCGTCAAAATACAATTTTACCCCAGTCAAAAGACAATTTTAACACGGATCTGTTTTTTTATTATTATTCACTGCTGTATATGTAGCTAGTTCAGTTGATCTCTAAAGAATACTCTGGGTGCTTTTGTAAATTCAATCTGCCACTCTGAAAATGGGATATCACTCTGGAGTTCAAAAAATAAATAAACAAAGGGTTTTTGACAGATCAAAATTACCCATTGTAACCGGTTCAAAAAACGGTCAAAAAACGGTTAAAGGTTAACCATTTACATCCGTAGTTGCTACAGCCAACTGCACAGCATACTGAGTACATGATGATGGACCTGTGACTGAATCTATTGTTTTTACAAGAGAGAGGCAAGTTATGTTGTGGGTAGTCTTATCATAGTCAGTCATAGTACGTGGTGTCAGAAGTCAGAAACCGGTCAGAAAAATGGCGGCGCAGTAACGTCATATCAAACAAACAGTGACGTCAGTGACGCCACATTAAACAAAGGAATGTAGAAAAAAAGAGTAAATACACGTAAACTAAATGTCTCAGAACTTTATAACAGCTGGTCATAAATTCTGTAATTGCACAAACTCTTCAGAATTTGTACGATGCAGTTGTTAAAAAAAAAAAAAAAAATAATAATACAACTGTGTATGCTTAATCGTAAAGTTTGGTGTTAGCCTCAAGTCAAGACTTACAAGTTTCAAATCTTTAACTTCATGATGAACAAACTAAAGCTAGAGGGGTCATTCTGTGTCAAAGGAACCAGCGCCTCATACGCAACCCCTTCAGAATTGGCTGATTCTCAGGAATTACTGTATGTGCCTACACATAATAAAGGAAGGTGTGGAAGCATTGGTATTCAAACCGTCCATATGCAATCTATCAGATGCTTTTGTTTGATTATTATTATTATTATTATTATTATTATTATTATTATGTGAGAGTTCTACAGTTGACATCTCAGAACTGTGAAAGTATCTAAGAATGTTAAAGTTTCTTCTAACTTTAGGGACTTGAAATGGTCACGTGGGGTAGGTGCTAGGTACAAATACGGTATTGCCCTTACACATATCCAGAAATTGGATGTACAAAATAATTTGGAAGAGAATTAAGGGGTATTTTACAAAGCATGACCAGATCATAGAGATCAGAAATTAAACTCAGATCCGCTGCTTGCCACATGGAGATGTTAGAACTAGCTTACTCTCATGGCTACAGCATTGACACACTCGTCACCCTCTCATTCCCCTTCACACACACATTTTCACACACACAAGCAGGGCTTAATTTGAGCCGTTGGATCCGGCACATGTCACAATGAAAAAAAAAAAAAATAAATAAAAAATCAGCAAACAGGACGGACGGGACCCGGGATGGGGAGTCGGAGAGCCGGGACGGGACCAGGCTCTTGGAGAGCTGGACTTGGTGCCGGAAGTTCTTAAGACCAAGCCTGCTGGGTCTTTTAGTCTGGCCAGTCATTCTGTCACGGTTGGCCTCAAAGAGGCAAGACAGAGACCCACTCGCAGGCTACACAGACACAGGGCTTTATTGGACACGAAACACTAAACGGACTTACAGGCAGGGAGTGAGTTGGCTGGAGATGAGTTGGAGACAGAGGAACATAAGACAAACCGGCGTGGACACTGAACACAAAGACAATGACTAGCAACGGTGTGGGGAAAAACGTGGGTTTAAATACACAAGGTGATTGGGGAAACAAGACACAGGTGAACTAAGGCGGGGTAACAAATGAGGAGATAATCACATAAGACACATTGCAGGTGAAGGGGTGGAGCTGGAGAAAAGAGCGGGAAGACAGGATCACATGACACACCAGGAAGTGATTGAAAACACAAGCACATGGTGAAACAGGGAGTGAACACAGAACAGAAAACCCAGTAACCATGACACTAGCAAGTGTGCGAATGTCCTGAGGTCCTAGTTTCACTTACAGTACTAGTGTGAATCTTAGGGAGGGAGGGAGGTTTACCGTCATACCCACTTACTGTCCTGCTATCAACCTGCTGTTTTCCATTGTATGAACAAGCTTAAACTTTCATAATTTATTTATCCCAGTGTTTAAAGTTGTTTTTGATGATCATACACGTTTGTGTGTGTGTGTGTGTGTGTGCGTGCACAAGTGTGTGTGTGTGTGTGTGTGTGTGAAGCCTATTGATACCCTACTGATTTTATTGTTTTTTAAGAGGTGAGATTGAAATTCAAAAATATAAATGTAAAAAGGGGTGAACGTTTTACTGTGAGGCAAACACGGAAGTAAATGCTAATTGGTTAAAGGGGCGCACGTTTTGGAAAATGGTGGCAAGATCAGCATCAGCCAGAGACAAGAAATTCTTCACTCTGAAGATCAGTAATGCCAGGGAAGAAGACGGTGGTCAGTACACCGTTAACCTGTCAAATTCTCGTGGAATGGCCTCTCATTCTGCAACCGCCAAGGATTCACTGAATATCTTCACAATGTTTGAAACAATGCAGGCTTAAGTTATGCCTTGTGTGTGTGTGTGTGTGTGTCTGCAGTGTTTGCTATAATGCAGCTTGAACTGTAAATCTGCATACACTGTGGTCACTGATCTGTGCTGACAGGGCATTTGTGACTTATAGTAAAATTACAAAGCAACGGATCGAAGCAGAGGATCTCAGATCTTATTTGGATGAATGAGATAAAAGTCTTATAAATAATTGCTGCTATTCATTCATTGGGTTTATTCTTTTAATTTGAAATGTACAATTTATTGTGTACTTTGTAAGGCAATGTCATGCAATTTCTCTCTCTCTCTCTCTCTCTCTCTCTCTCTCTCTCTATATATATATATATATATATATATAGAGAGAGAGAGAGAGGGCATTGACAGATGAGATCATAAGTGCCTTAAAGTTACACATCAGAGATGGCTATAAGGTAAACATACAAACAAAAGAAGAAGAAAAGAACATAAATGTCCCCATACATTTGTCTGCCTTTTATGCAGTCAATGGTAGAGTACAGATACAAACATTAATTATAGTGAGTGTGATTCCAGCCCATGTGATCTCTCTGCTCAGCTCCACCGATGGCACCATAGCGAAGATGAGGGAAGTCAGGAAAGCTGCTAGTGATTTGGGTAGGTGCAAATATACACAGCAAGTGAAAAAGAAGTAAAATGTAAATATATATCTATTTTTTATTTATTTATTATTATTATTATTTTTTTACCCCACACCCCAGGCATCCCGCAAGTTGTGTTTCTGACCCATGTGGACCTAGCTTGCCTCTCTGTAAAAGAGGACCTCAAGCACATTTACTTAAGCAAGAAGATCAAGGAACAAGTAAGTGAATTGTCACATGTTTTTGCGAGTGTGTAAAAGCGCTAGGGCAAGGAAATTTTAAACAAAAGAGGGCCTGATCCTTTTCTTGGTGACTTGAAGGCCACAAGGCCTGTATCTGTGCCCTGTCTCTCTTTGTACTGGGTTATAAAACCAAGAGACAATCTGCCCATTGTGTTCATTACGGGCCTGGAAATCTCAAGTTATGACGGAGAGCTGTGGAATCTCTTATCACGCAGGTTCCTGTAGTAAATGGAATATAGTAAACTATAGTGTCGCCTGATCTACTTTATGACATGCACACCCATCCTTGACCTAGTTCCTATGACTACCACCCCAGTTGTCGTCTTTACGCACTAGAACAGCAATTGAGATAGGCTGGTAGAGATGTTGGGGACAGGAAGAGTTAATAATCAGAATCAGTTTCATTTGATTTTGTTAGGTTTGTCCATTTCTCCATATCAAATGACAGAATATTATTCTGCCCCCACTTTTCTGTGGTGTGAACAGATGTCTGGGAGTGTGCGAAAGGCTACTTTTAGTTAGGGAATAGGTGAATAGGTGAAAGCTATGTCTCTCTCTTGACGTGCCATTGTAAAGCAATTAAATCTGATTCTTCATAAAAGATGGCCGAGTCTGTAGCATAAAAATTGCTATCACTGACACAGGGTTTATGACCTAAATCAGGAATAAACCCCTAAATGGTCTCACAGGAACTGTCTGTAATCACGTCTGATAGTTACACGGCATAAGTCTGGCGATAGGCGATATCTGATTCAACTGGCCATCAACACTTTTTGTCTTGTTCTCAATTTTCTGCACCACAAGTAAAAGTAACGGTTTTAGTTAGTTATTTACTTAGTTATGAAATGATTTTGCTTAGTTTTGTCCTGAATTTAAAGCAGCATGTGGATTCTTGTGTTTAGATGCAGCATTGCAGTAACAAGCTTGGAGTTCCCATGAACTGCATCTTCCCTGTGAAGAACTACCACAAGGAAACCGATGTGGACGATCAGGTCGACTTTTTCATCCTCTCTGCCTTGAAGAACATTGTAAATTTCGCTGATGACTATGTGAACTGCCAGAAGAGTACGGAATGGGGGAGTAGAGCTCAGTTTTGGATCGGTCTTTTTGTAATATCCATACTGAGTTATCTATTAACATCTTATCTTTGATGTACCAAAACATGAATTCTACATTAATTGCGCTTATTTTTTTTTATCCCCAAGTGCCTATAGTTAGTTTAATACTATTAATACTATTAATTGTAGATATACTATTGTACATATGCCATTAATTGTACATGTGTGTATAAGTATGTACAATAAAATAAAAAATCGAAGGCTTCTCTCCATGCAGTGCTTTGGCCTTAATGGTTCGATAAGACTGATTTAAACTGGATTTAAAATGGTTCGATAAGACTGATTTAGTAAAACAATAGACTCAGTGAAAGGCTAAAGTTCAATCCCCTCTTTCTCTCATAAACACATACTGTAAACACACTCATAAAAAGCTTCAAGTTGTAAACCAGCTGTGGTTGTTCAGTTCTTTTGAGTCTTTTGAGTATGTGGATTGTTTGATAACTGAATTATGCATCTTCCACTCATATCCTCCCAGTGAGCAAAATTACTACATTTTTCATAGTTGTCATGGTTTGTCATTACTGCATAACAGTCATAACTAGCCTGGCTTCCGCGACAAAGCTAAATGGACTGCATTTATATAGCGCTTTTCTACTCCTACGAGCACTCAAAGCGCTTTACAATGTATGCCTCTCATTCACCCATTCACACACATGCATTCATAGTCCAGTGGCAGTGGCTGCCATGCAAGGTACCATCCTGCCACCGGGAGCAATCGGGGTTCAGTATCTTGCCCAAGGATACTTCGATGTAGTCAGATGGAGTGGGGCCCGAACCGGCAACCCTCCGGATACCGAACGGCAACTCTACCACCTGCGCCACCATCGCTCACAGGAGCTTAGTCTGGCCATCCTACATTGCTAAACATCTTCTGGGAGGCGGGCTGAACCTGCGTCCATCAGATGCCTCTGTATACTACTTGACGAATCTACAACCTACCAGACCACTCATTCCGATGACGTATGTGTAAGCTTGTTATATATATATATATATATATGTGTGTGTGTGTGTGTGTGTGTGTGTGTGTGTGTGTGTGTGTGTGTGTGTGTCTGTGTGTGTGTGTTATGTAGTTTGTTATGTTAGTTTGTTATAAATGTGGAACTGACCCATTTTATTCATGTGGAACTGATGAACATTATTTTATTTAATCTGTTGGGTTAGATTCAGACATGGGGAACTTGTTGGCAGGTTTGTTCAGTTTATTGTCTTCCATCCTACAGAGATAAATTGATAGAATAAATATACAGTAACAAGCAAAAACAAAATAGTTAAAATCACAAGTAACTTTCAATAAAATAACATTAATTACACTTGATTATACAACTACATAACAGTTAGATTTTAGATTTTTTAGCCGATAGATGGGGAATTCTGATACGATCCTACACATAGAGGCTTTAAAGGTAATTTCAGTCAAGGTTCATGTTTTTCCCTGATTTGTCAGAGCAAGTGATGAAATAGAACATTTTAATTTCCTTTTGACCCTTAATTTCCTTGATAGCCTTTTTTCCTTCATTGTTTATACGTGTTTCTTTTTCCATTGTCCACTCACACCCTGACACTGTAACTACAGACATGTACCACATCATTTAGCTATCATTACAGGTTAAATCCAAACTATCCAAACCCGTTTTTGATTATAGGCAGGGCTTTAGAGTTTTGCTCTTAAGCGCTCTGTTGTCCACACCTAGTGATGCCCCTGGTTCCCACACTGGATAACAGCGAAGCTTGGTTTAACTCAGAAGTAAATACAATCAGACCCTCCTCACCCTGTCATTCCCCTTCACACACATTTCCACATACTCAAGTGTGTTTGTCAGTCATGCTCCTGTCCCTTCTAGATCGGTCTTATCTTTCTGTTGTTGTGACTCAGAGCCTCCATAGCCTTCTTTGCCTCAGTTATGCACCGTTTCTCAAAGTCGAGGAAGTATCCTTAACGGCTGTTTTTTCGAGGATCCTCTAGCAGTGCTCCTGGGTCATATGCTATTACTGAGCCTCAAAGAACAATTTTTGATGGTCAGAAAAATGTGTTCTATGATACCTTTAAACCTTCTTTGCTTTTGACATTATGCTGACTCTAGCATACATGCTTGCACACACACTGGCATACATTTGCATTATTTTCCCCTATCAATCAATGTTTCATTGATTATTTATTGATTTCTGGTTGCTTTTAATAAATATTAATTTGATTAAACGTTACCTTTGTTGTCCGGCCCTTCTTCATGTTGCAGCCCTGATCCAGGTCGTAACAATTCAAAATGCCAAACGCTAAACCTGAAAAACAAGCAAACAGAGAGTGCAAGTGAAATAGTGGTGAAGGCGAACGCACCTGTCTACACAGAACTCAGAACACAGAACTCAGAGCTGAGCTACCCAAACCTTTCATGCTCATTTACTCGCACAGCCTGGAATGCAGACACCAGTGATAACAGTGCCCGAAGGCAAAATTAGATGTAAGAATAGATGAGAAAGAAGCTGAACTAAACAGTGAAATGTGCAACAATCTTTTGAGAAAAAGAGACAAATTAGCAGTGAGCTCTGCAAAGAAATTGGCATGATCAAATTAATCACTCAGGGTAAAAATAAACAACTTGTCCTGGAGAGCCTTGCTGCTGCACTTTGAACCGACTGCAGACGTGATAAACTGACAGAGGGAGGCCAAGGTAGGGGGAATTGCAGTAATCCAGCCTAGATGTAATGAAAGCATCAATAACTATTTCCAAGTCATTGGAAGACAGGAATGATTTGGGATGGGAGATAGATCATAACTGATAAAAAAAAAAAAAACTCACAACAGAGTTATCTGTCTGTCAAGACCTAATGGCAAATTGACAGCTAATACCAACTGAACAGCGCAGAGAATCACTTTCAGTTACATTTACTTATCGTTTGGTCTATGTTGCAAAACATTATTGTGCCCTTAATCCAGGTCTGGTGGCTCCACTTCACCATATCCTGCTCAGTTGGTATTACTGTAGCTGTCAATATGCCATTAGGTCTATGTCATATAATTTCTTCTTCTTTTTCTTCCTGACAGCACTCAGGGAGCTCAAACAACAAGGCTTCTTCTACATGGTAGCACACTAACATTTTTCTCTAACACTCCCCCCTTCAGCCTCAATTTATGAGGCTGACAATAAATTTGAAAAGCCTTTGAAAAAAATCCTAAACTGAAAGCACTTAGTGAATATTTAACAGTGTAATTGTCCAGATTATGTATAGTTTCACTATGATTGTCCAGATGTATAGTTTCACTTTCATTCTTTGCCCTTTTAAGCTTGTCACTGCAGACTGAGATCACTCTTCAGAAGCAGCGAGTCAGGTGAGTCTCAGCTCTGTCAACGGCAACCAAGATCCTAAGGTAAGCGCCACCTTATAATCAGGAAACATATATCAAGCCTGCTTTTTATTTATTTATTAGGCCTATGTCCATTTTTAGCGATGGTGATGATGATGATGATGGTGATGATAGTCATGATGGTAAATAACTGAACTGTTCTGTTTTCATAGCACAGCCATGGGAACAGCTCCAACAAGTAGGCCTATATGCCCCATACATCTTTAAAATATATAAACATACAATGCAGACAACACAGAAACCTCTACTCACTCACTTTGATCAACAGAGAGAATGTTTTGTTTGTAAATTCATCAATTTCTCCCCCCTTTTTTACAGAACCAGTTCTATCAGGTAGGATCTGAATCCAATCTAACAACATATTTAAGTTGTACAGTTTGTTCAGGCACGTCAAATATATTATCACATTCTTCCACATCTAAACAGATGATAAAAATTGTAAGGTCTGCGTGAAAAGAGGACAGACCATATGTCTAAAATGGCACTCAAATTGTGGGGTTTATGGCAAATGGAAAAAGGGGACGCAGGTCCTGGAAAACGGAGGCCGGATCAGCATCTCACATTCAGAGAACTGGATTACCCACACGCTGGAGATCAGGGACGCCAAGGGAGAGGACGAGGGGGAATACACCCTTGTGGTGTCAAACTATAAAGGGGAGAAAGCAGGCTCTGCTACAGTACAATTACTAGGTGCGCTTCTGAATTTCGTTGCCTTTTTTCTGTACAGTCATAGACAAAATTGTTGGCACCCTTGACATTTTTACACACAAACAGAATAAACCTGTGTATAACAAAATATGTTAATACAATGCTTTTCTGTGAGAAATACTTGATTTTCTGGAAAAATGTCAAGGGTGCCAACAATTTTGTCTATGACTGTAATGAAGTCACAAATTCATAATGACAGCAATATTATTTCAAATTCAATTTATAATATAATAGGCTACTATATCACTGGTATCTCTCTCTCTCTCTCTCTGTGTGTGTGTGTTACAGAATATGATAAGGACTGGAGAAATGTGGACTGGCAGTAAGTATTCCTACTAGGGTTGCAAATATGCAAAAAT
Organism: Limnothrissa miodon; assembly: GCA_017657215.1. NCBI lineage: Eukaryota > Metazoa > Chordata > Actinopteri > Clupeiformes > Clupeidae > Limnothrissa > Limnothrissa miodon. The sequence continues at coordinate 24,576 of JAGFZM010001530.1, read as the reverse complement.
TATTTTGACTATCAAGTTACATATCACTTTATTTATGTCTGGCTAATTGCTAAATCAAGTAAACATTTTATTTAAAAGGCACAGGAAAACACACACTGTGAAAAAATTCTTGAAAGAACTGCACCCCAGTCACCCAGAGTTAAGCCAACTTCGCATCCTTCTCCACGGGCCAGTCGGAGCAGGGAAATCCAGCATCGTCAACTCCCTCAACTGTATCTTCCAGGGCCGCATCAATGTCAACGCTCCCACTGCTGCTCAATCTGGAACAAGTTATACAAAATGTGTAAGTCTTAAAATGTTCTCATGCCTAGCTGAAACTTTTTATTCATGATATGGCATATATATATATATATATATATTTTTTTTAATCATTATCAGTAGTAATTAATAATTAATAAGCTTTCAAAAGTAACTCTCCCTTAAAATATGTGGCTTTTTAAAGCGATTCATTAAAATGAACTAGCTAATTCGATTCATCATGATTATAAGTCAACCCAATATGTAATATATAATAAAACACACCAAGTCATCAATTTTACAAACAAGGCTTTCTTTATTTTTTTTTCCCCATCTTTGTCATGTCACACTTATAAAAACTTACTATTGAACAGAAAATGCATCTTGACATTTGGTCCCCAAATAAGGAATATACCAGTTTGGTACCATAAACCTGACTGCCAAGTCTCAGAGTTGCATTATAGAGCTCGGTTTAAGTGATTGTCACATGATGATTTGTTGCTATGCAACAAATAACAATATTGAGTTTAACAATATTGATTCTACATTGGGCGGAGGGATCATTAGCTGTGAAGAGTCACCCGGTGGATATACCCACTTCTAGTGATGCTTAGAATGTGTCTTGTCCAATCAGAAATTAGACAGTTTGTCTTGACTGTTGGACAATGAAATACTCATTTATTTGTATTGGTTGTATAACTTCAAATAACCAGAAATGTTATGTAATCATTCACACTACAAATACATGTCAGTTATCCATTGAATCATATACATGAACATTCAGATATTAATTTTCTGACAACTTTGCCTTTCAGTACAAAGCGTACAAAATCAAGGACCAGGCTGGAGGACAGTTGCCCTTTGTGTTCAATGATGTCATGGGCTATGAGAGTGCTACAAAAGCTGGGGTGTTAACAACTGACATTGTTAGTGCATTACAAGGTCATGTCAAAGATGGTTATGAGGTACGGTAGGAGGTACACAAATGAGCTGTTATATTCAATTTGTGAATTTAAAAATCCGACTCATCATGAATAGAATTATATTTTCTTCTGTACTCCCCAGTTTAATCCTCAGAAACCCTTGTGTGAGGGGAACGATTACTACAACAGCAGCCCCAACCACAATGATAAGGTCCATTGCTTGGTGTACGTGGTTCCCGCAGACAAAATCTCATTGTGGTCTGATGAAATCCTCAAGAAGATGAGGGATGTCAGAGAAGCTGCGAGCATCAAAGGTGAGAATTCACAAAAATAAAATGTCCAATATGGCACAGGACATAGGTAGGAAGATAGATAGATAGATGAAGTCATATGTGTGTCATATATTAATTTAATGAGGTAATATATTTGTGTATGATTAAAATAAAAATGTTTTTCTCTGTATTTCTCTATATCCTCCTCTTTAGGAATCCCTCAGGTGGTCTTTATGACCCATGTGGATAAGTGTTGTCCACTGGTGAAGGAGGATCTGACACACATCTACTCAAGCAAGAAGATTAAAGTTGCAGTGAGTTGTGCAGTGTGTGTGTGTGTGTGTGTGTGTGTGTGTATGGGTGTATGCATGTGTGTTTGTCTTTTTACCATAGGGGTTTTAACAGACATACAAAGTGTAACATCTAAAGTGCTCATATGCAGTTTACCTACATATGGTATATATGGTAGGTCTTCAGTAGGTTCCGTTTTTGCCCATTTCATCAGAGCAGTGTGTTCTGTGTAGCCTAAGCTGTTTTGTATGTCTATAGTATGTTTAGTATGTTTATTTGAGGAAAAGTAGGTATGTTTTTCCATGTGAAGTTGGTATGTTTTTCCATGTGAAGTTGGTAGTTAAAGTGAAGACTGTCGTTAAAAATACTGTGAATGTACGCATAATACACACTTAACTTAAACTTAAACATATACAAACAAATGACTTATATGCAAGAATATGCAGAAAACCCTGCAGTACAGTGTGTGTGTTTCTCTTTGTTTTATTTGTGTGTGTGTGTGTGTCCGTATGTCTGCAAGCAATGTGTGTGTGGATGAATTTTGCTGTGTCCATAATATGCATAAATAATATAATATGCAATGTGCAGATTATCATCCCGTCTAAGATAGTGTCTCTCTGTCCCATTAAGATGGAGCACTGCAGTAACAAGATTGGCATTTCCATGAACTGCATCTTCCCAGTGAAGAACTACCATGAGGAAAACCAAGTGGACGACAAAACTAACTGTCTGATTCTGGATGCCATGAACCAGACTGTCAGCTTCATCATTGACTATGTCGAAAACATGCAGCAATAAAAGTAAAACACCATTCTTGAGCTTTTATTAAATGAAGCTCATAATTGTCAGGTGAAAATTGTTCATGGTCCTCACTTGTCAAGCAACCGATTTCAATATTAACCGCTATTTTAACCTGCTCTATGAGTTTATGTCCTTTTTAATCTATCAGAAACCGTTCGTTTAGTCACAGAAAAATAGTAACGTTATGCTTGTCTTTATCAAACTGTGGGGTAAGAGTCCATTTTCAGAGTGGCAAATTGAATTTTGCTACCACATTATGCTACCAAAATCTCAGTACTGGTTACAGCCTATACTATTACATGTATGCATTGATCATCTGTGACTAAGCTTGCTTAAAAAAATCTACATGGCACATTGGGATATAAACAATACAAATTATATTTTAAAACCGCTCCAATTACAATACAAAAAATACAAACAAAATCACCAACAACAAAAAAGCAAAAAAAGCACAATAAAAACTGTTTTGAGATTGTTACGAGCGTTGTGGTGGGTGTGCTTTTATTTCTCTCCCAATTACACGGGACCCGCCCCAGATTGCGTGTTGATCTAGACGCGGAAGTAGATCTATAAAAGACCTGGGCCAATTGACACCAGAGTTCTGCTGGTGTGTGGGGCGTTTGTTTCGCCTACGCTTTACTGGTTGGTTGCCAGTGTGTGTCGGGGTCGGCAGAGATCGTGATTTGTTTGTGCTTGCCGTTAGTGTAGTTAGTGTGTGTGTGTTGTCTATGTCTGTTCGCCTCTGCTGTCGGAGTTCGCATCGGCAGTGCGTTTGTTTGTATGTGTATTATATGTAGCCTATGTTCATCTTCCCTGATTGTTATCTAGCGTAAATCTGTCGTCCTGTCTTTTGTCAATAAACCGTTTAATTTGTTTCAGTATTACTTTGTTGTCCCGTTCATTATTTCTTTAGTTAAACTTTGTTACGTTCCTGCGTTTGAGCAACCGGGATGTAATAGAGATTATTGTGTCTCCAGAAACATGCTGTATATCTGTAGGCCCTGTGGGTCAGCACAGTCCACAAAGACATCCATGTCCTCTCGCAGCTGGAACACAAAAAGGAAGGGTCTTTGGCCTCGGGGTAGTCTTCCTAGCGCGCCGTCTTCAGCGCTTTCAGACGGTTTATGTGCATCTGTAAGACATAAAACACAACTGCACACCATACAAAAAGTAAAATGATCAGTGGAAAGATGTTTAGTATTTTTATGGCTTATCCAAGGATTCCTGCAGGTGTGAAAATCCACAAAACAGCAGGAGCAATCAAAAAAGATGGGCCAACGTACTGAAAAGGGTTGAGAGACTAGTTGAATGCGAAAATAAAGAATCAACTGACAGTGTAGAACTCCATACTCATTAAAATAATCAAGGGTGCCAAAGTGAGGACGGAAAAAAAGAATACACTATTTTAATTATTGCATTCAACAAGTCTCTCAAGCCTTTTGTCAGTCCGGTGTGCTGGCCTCTGATTTTGATTGCTCCTGTAGCCTACTAATTAAAACAAAGTGAAATGTTATGTTAGGCTATAATCATTGTTTGTGCTGTTTGACCAGGAACATAGCACGGTCAGAGCCCTTACATGCACAAAAAAAGTTTTGACCACAGATTATGGGCTCTATGCACAACTCCACTACTGTCTGAGACAATTGAAAATGAAACAACCACCAGTAGAGTAACTAGCCCATTTACCTAGCAGTCATAAACTTTTTAATGACATTATTTAATTATACAGTTAAGTATAATTAATTATATTTAATTATACAGTTAATTAAACAGTTAGGTCCGGTCGAACGATTGAACGTCATCCATTGCCAAAAAGAGAAGAGAATTGTGGTTGAAGGCAATAATGGGGCAGATTGAAGTCCAAGTGGTCCCAAAGGGAGGAGGAGCGTCTGTAGTGCTCACTTCATATCTGGTAAGTGTCCTCTATAGTCATTGAAAGTCTATAAAGTGTCTCGCCATAATTTACAGAGGATCATTAATGATCTAGAATAGATCTTTGAACCTGGTCAGGGAGGTTAACTTTTAGAAACTGAAATTGCTAACGTTAGCTGTTTTGCTCAATAAATAGGCTAAGTTAGGTAGGCTACGCCTTGGTTCAGTCTGGAAATCATAGGAGACGGTCTTCAGACAGCTAACCAAACAACACTTTTTACGTTCAGTTTGTTCACTTGCATCACATTTACATTTACATCTTACACTTCATTCATTGTTGTACAGTTGTTGGTATTCATTTTAGTTGAGCCGGAGCCTATTGGTGTGTATGTAGTCCCTGAACTGGATAATGGCTGCTTTGAGTGAAGGAAAAAAGATTGAACATGAAACTTTGCATAAAGAGCTTTTTGTCTGTAAAGCAGACATCCAAAGTCTCACTTGCTGTGTTTTGATAATGGCTCCCAGTTGTTCAAAAATTAGCCTATAAAAAAGAATTAGTTGCGTGAACTTAAAAGTAAAGTAAAGTTTATTCAGCTTAATATGACAGGGAATAACCTTTGTCAAGCAGAAATGTAAAATATAATTTTTCGCAACTTGACTTCCGACATTAAACTAAAGGTGAAGAAAATTGGATGAACTAATTTTCAAGAGTTACTTGAACAAATTTGTTTATTCAACACAATACTAATTTCAGTTCACTATTTGGCAAGTTTGACTTATTACAGTGTTGAAGAAGAGCTAATGATAATGACAGGGAAATAATCTTTTGGAAGTGTAGCCTACCACACTCAGTTAATGTGCTATTTTTCTTTTATCAGGAGCACCTTCTATGGATTTTGGCAGTCCAGATTTTCTGTCATCTATTTTTCCACGTAGCGCTCCAGACCCTACAGCAAAGGTGGCGAGGTATTTATGATTCTTTCACAAAATTTTAATCTGAATGCATAGCTTTGTTTAATAAGAGCCAAAATATATTTATGTACTTTAACACTGTATACATTTCCATAGATATGAAAGAATCAGGAGAAGGCAGGAGAAGGCACTTGTTACTAGCTCCACAGTCCACACAATGGCTCATGCTGAAGCTGAACTCATGGTCTTTGGCTACCCTAGGCAAGATTGAGCCCCCCTTCCAAGAAAAAGAAAATCTTCACCATTGCACATTAAATTGTGCATCATATTGACACTTTAATCAAATCACTCCATTCTATAACATAACAACAGCTAACCTCAGACCCAGTAGCTTTCACATGCTGGCAAAACTTTGTAAATTTGTCTGAATGATGTATGATGAGGGGGCGCACTAAGATGTTTGTGATCAAGGTGTTTTTTAATTATACACTGTGTCTATAAAACTGGGATTTTTTAAAAATGTTCAAAATACATTTTCTCACTCTTGCCACACTTGTCATCCTAGGCAATTGCCTAGGTTGCCTATAGCAATCGCCGGCCCTGGGTTTGTGTCATAGACTCAATAGTTTGTGTTGGTAAAGTATTTTTTCTCTCTTTTTTCTGTTGTAGATGACTATGTCTCCAGAAAGGACTTCTAGATGACTACATGGCTCTGAAAAGGGAACTGGAGGCTGTAAAGTTAGAGAATCAACACCTGCAAGACCAACTTCATCTGTCATTCTTTGAAAGACTGTACACTCTTTTTTTTTACAGGATTGCAGACTATTCAGGTGTTCTTGTGGCTTTTAACCATTCTTAAACAAACCACATTAATGCTGAAGGGTGGGTTAAGCTGGGAAAACCACCTCCTTTTGGTTTTAATGAAAATCAAACTTGGGCTCACCAACAGAGACCTAGCACACCGATTTGGCCTTCCTTTCTCAACTGTGTCCAAAATTATCAGAGAATGGATACCCATGTTGTCCTTAGTTTTGAAACCATTGATAATTTGGCCTAGCAAGGATGCAGTAACAGCAAACATGCCAAAATGTTTTAAAGCAAAAATTAAGAATTGTCGTTGCATTATAGAATGTACAGAAATCTTCATAGAAAGAACCTATAATCTAAAAGCAAGAGCTGAATTGTGGTCAAATTACAAGCACCAAAATACAATCAAATATTTAATTGGAATAACTCCAGCTGGGGCGATATCTTTTTTGTCTGATGGGTGGAGTGGTCGTGCGTCTGACAAGACGATAACTGTGGATTCAGGATTTTTTGGCAAAACTTGAACATGAAGATGAGGTCCTCGCAGACCGAGGTTTCCTTGTTAGAGAGGAATTGGCTAGTGTGGGAGCAATATTAAGAATTCCAAGTTTTACTAAGGGGAAGTATCAGTTGCCTGGTTCTTGTGTTGACACTTCACGACAGTTGTCAAGAGTCCGCATACATGTGGAAAGAGTTGTTGGTCATCTTAAAGACTTTAAAATATTAAACACCATCATACCAGTCAGCCATGTTGATATGCTGGATGACATTGTAACAATATGTGCATGTCTCACCAACCTTAGGAGGACTGTGGTCCCCAAATGATAACTCTATAGAGGTAGTGAATACTGCAGGTATAGCTGAAATAAGTGGAAGACAATGTAGTCAAAGAATACAGTACATTTACATTTACATTTATTATATTTATGCATTTAGCAGACGCTTTTATCCAAAGCGACTTACAAAACGAGGATAACAATCAAGCTACATAGCATAAACCTTAAGGAGCATAGTGCTAGGGGATAGTGCTTCAGTTCATTTTAGTGCTAGGATAGAAGATGTTCTCTGAATAGCTGGGTCTTTAAGAGCTTTTTGAAGGCCTCCAGAGATGGCCCTGTTCTGATTGTTTTTGGTAGGTCATTCCACCAGCGTGGGACGACACATGAGAAGAGTCTGGATTGCCTTGGGCGAGGTGCCGGGACTGCCAGTCGACAGTCATTGGAGGACCGGAGTTGTCGGGGGGTAGCCTGAGCTTTTATGAGAGCGCTTAGATAAAAAGGGGCAGATCCTCTAAGCACTTTGTAAGTCAGCATCATTGATTTGAATTTGATGCGAGCCGCCAGAGGCAACCAGTGGAGCTTGATTAGCAGAGGGGTGACATGCGTCCTCTTCGGCTGATTGAAGATGAGACGCTCCGCAGCATTTTGGATCATCTGAAGTGGCTTGACGGCACAGGCAGGAAGTCCTGCCAGAAGGGCATTGCAGTAGTCAAGGCGTGAGAGGACCATAGTTTGAACCAGCAATTGGGAGGCTTGTTGAGTTAGGTATGGTCTGATCTTTTTGATATTGAATAGTGCGAAGCGACAGGCCCGGGCAACAGAAGCAACATGGTCATTGAAGGTTAGCTGGTCGTCAATCATAACACCTCGGTTCCTGGCTACCCGTGAGGGAGCAAGAGACAAGGAGCCAGAGTTGATGCAAATGTTGTGGTGAATAGTTGGTTTAGCTGGGAGGACCAGCAGCTCGGTTTTTGAGAGGTTCAGCTGGAGATGATGGTCTTGCATCCATGCAGAAATGTCAGAGAGGCAATCCGAGATTCGCGTTTGGATGGTTGCGTCATCGGGTGAGAATGACAGATAGAGCTGGGTATCATCGTCATAGCAGTTGTAAGAGAAGCCGTGCTGGCGGATGATTTGGCCCAAAGAAGTGGTATAGATGGAGAAAAGAAGGGGGCCCAACACAGATCCTTGGGGTACTCCAGTAGCAAGGTGGTAAGGCGCAGAGGTGTGTCCTAGCCAGGACACTTTGAACAGTCGCCCAGTGAGGTAGGATTCGAACCAGCAGTATGCATCACCCTTGATGCCCATGTTTGACAGTATAGACAATAGAATACTGTGGTTTACCGTATCAAACGCAGCTGACAGGTCATGATGAGTACAGATGACCTTGATTCCGCTCTGGCTTCTTTTAAGGCTTCAACCACAGATTGTAGAGCTGTTTCAGTGGAGTGGCCGCTCTTAAAGCCAGATTGGTTGTGGTCGAGTAGATTCTGTTGGCTCAAAAATTCAGTAACCTGTTTGAATACCGCCCTTTCAATAGTTTTAGCAAGGAACAGAAGGAGAGAGACTGGCTTGTAGTTTCCCACTTGGTCGGGAGCAAGAGAGGGTTTTTTGAGTAGAGGTGTTACCTGAGCATGCTTGAATGCAGAAGGGAAGATTCCTGTTGATAGTGAAGCGTTGATCACATGTGTGATAGCTGGTGTGATAGTTGGAGCTATGGATTGCAAGAGGTTGGTTGGAATCGGGTCCAGAGGGCACGTTGTACGACGGCTGCAAGTGAGAAGTTTAGACACATCCATTTCGGTGAGGGGTTTGAATGAAGCAAATGTCGTGGCAGGACTATTACAATCGGAGGTGCTTCCGCTAGTGTATGGTCCAGTTGTAGCCTTTGCAGTTGGTCCAGAGAATTGCCTACTGATGGCAACTACTTTGTTGTTGAAGAAAGAAGCAAAAGAATCAGCTGTCAGATTGGTAGCAGGAGGTGGTGGTGGGGGGTTGAGTAAATTTTTGAAGGTTGAGAATAGTCTCCTGGTTTCCGTGGCGAATTTTGTCATTATAGAAAGCCTTCTTTGCAGCAGTGACATCAGATGAGAAGGAAGAGAGCAGTGCCCGGAACTTGTTTAAGTCAGAAGGATTTCTTGATTTGCGCCATTGCCTTTCAGCAGCTCTGAGGTTTGTACGCTGTCGACGGATGGAGTCATCAAGCCAAGGATGCGGTTGGGAGGGCAGAGCCGGTTTGGTGGATAGGGGACATAGCCTATCAAGACACATCCTCAGGGTAGAGCACAGAGACTCAGTGGCATCATTGACCTCAAGTGAGGAGAATGTACATGCTGGTGGAAGAGCAGAGGCAGCAAGAGAAGCAAAGTGAGAGGGAGAGAGATTGCGGCGGAACGATACCAGAGGAGGGAAGGTCCGAGATACTACAGGGAGGCGTAAGCTGAACTGAATGAAGTAGTGGTCCAAGAGGTGCAGAGGTGTTATAGTCAGGGATTCCGTAGAGCAGTTGCGGACAAGTACAAGATCCAGTACCTTGCCTGCTTTGTGAGTTGGAGGACTATGAACCAGTTGTAGATCAAAGGAATGGATGAGTGAGAGAAAGTCAGAAGAGCTTGGGTTGTCCAGATGTAGATTCATATCGCCAAGGACAAGCAAGGGGCAGTCGTGCTCAGGAATGGATGAGAGCAGTGTATCAAGCTCGTCTAAGAAGTCTCCTAGTTGGCCAGGAGGGCGATACATGACGAGGAGCAAGGAGCAAACAAGAAGTAGCCTGACACCTGAAATTTCAGTCCAATGAAGCAGGCTATATTTAAGTCACAACAAGGTGACTCAGTAAAGGCAAAAAAACCCGCGCATCCAATCTCATCGGACATCAACCACGGGATGCACGTTACCTAAAATAAACTAGTATTACGTCGCAAATGTAGGCAAAATATCTGACCATTTGCTGTATGTTGTAAAGGAGCAGTTCACCATTAACTTTACGTTATAACTTGCTGTATCTTGCATGCTAAACACCCGCAGAAATATGCGTTGTTATTCACAAAGATAGACAACAGTCTATTAACAGCGACATTTTTTTTAAATCGCGATTGAAGTGAGGTAGGTTGCGTTGCGTTCTCTCATGTAGCAGGTAAAGACTAATTAGACGAAGGAGGGAGGTGGGGCGCCACAGGAAAGTAATGCATCATTATGATTATTAGCCTACTATAGATTAAGGCATGTGAGATCAGTTTTTTTTTATTAGGCACATTAATACTAACTTGTTTTAGTGGAATGTTTGCATTTTTTCCCCTCCGTTTTGTATGGCGCCCCCTGGACGGATTGCGCCCCTAGCATTTGCCTATATTGCCTAATGGACGAGCCGGCCCTGCATAAACAGTCTACTCGCTACTGATGGTGATAGTGATGAGACAGTATGAAGTCTGGCTACCAAAAACATAAAAAGAAGTAGCAGAAAGCAGAGAGGGAGAAAATGGGCAGACAAAGGTAGGCTATAGCAGGCATTAGTCACTGACCTTGATGCTTATAATATGCTAGCGAATGAATAAGATAAAGATTATCTTATTAAGTGGTTTACAATTTACCATACAGTTAGGAATGCAATGCCATTTTATTTTGTCTACCTTTATTGCCACATACGGCTCTCAACCCTCACCCTCTTAGACTCACTAATTTCAAGCAATCTCTCTTTCTCACAGTCAGAAATAAGTCTATTCATTTTACCGCACCGAGATGCACTAAAGTTAGAAAGAAATTGACAAATTCAAAGTTTGTGGCTCAATAAATCTTAAACAAAACGATCTAACAACACAATACACGGCGATATTCAACAGCAGTCAGGTAGACAAAGAGCTACAACTGGATTTTTGTCCAAACAATATTTAAAGAAAAATGTACAATCCTAATGAGCAGTCGTAGCAGTCTATCGTAAGAGGAAACCTTAGGGACCGTCTGCAAAGAGCAAAACAGATGCCTGGGGCCCAAGATTTCTGGCGGCCGCTGTATGTGTGTGTGTGTGTGGATGGGTGCATGTGTCTGTCTTATTTCCACGGGGGCTATAAAGTCTAAGCTCTAAAGGGCTTAAATGCAGTGTAACATTGTATAGTTCAGTACATTCCGTGCTTGTCTTAAAGGAATAGGCCACCCCAAAACGAAATTTAGTCTCTTACCATATTCCCCTGAGTTGGATAAGTGAGCAAAAGTGTTTTCCATTCAGCCCCGTGGTTGTCCTGTATCCAGAAGTGCAGCGTTAGCTTAGCTTAGCATAGAGCGCTGTAACTGGGAGTTGCCAATTAGCCAGTCTTCTCAAAATAGTCATAAATGAACTCGGTATTTTTCCTAATTTCGTTGCTTCACCTGTATATTCAAACCGAGTACAAATGCCAATGGCATTATCACAAATTGGGTTTGTCTAGGAGTGACAAAGTCTTGGGACTATATTTTCTGGCAAAGTCACAGCCACAGTCACGCCGGTGTGTTTACGGAAATTGGGGTTTTCAGGGTCTACGCACATCAGCAATGCTTTAGCTGTGCTTTGCCCGAAAATATAGTCCCAAGACTTTGTCAATTCTAGGAGTCCTACAGTAGACAAAACCTTCGTGATAATGCCATTGGCATTTGTACTCGGTTTGAATGTACAGGTAAAACAACAAAATTAGGAAAAATAATTCCTATTATTAATTTATGACTATTTTGAGAAGACTGGCTAATTGGCAACTCCCAGTTACAGCGCTCTATGCTAAGCTAAGCTAACACTGTGCTTCTGGATACAGGACAACCGCGGGGCTGAATGAAAAACACTTTTGCTCACTTATCCAACTCAGAGGAATATGGTAAGAGACAATATTCGTTTTGGGGTGGCCTATTCCTTTAAAATAGTCTGAGTAATTTGCCTGATTCACCAGGACAGTGTGTTTTGAGTGGACCATGTCATTTTATATGTCTTGTATTTCAGGAAAAGCATGTGTGTTTGTGTGTGTGTCCATGTGTCTGCAAGCGATGTGTTTGTGGATGCAATGTGCAGATTATCATCCTGTCATAACATACATTTTACTAATAAATCTCTCTCCTCTCTCTCTCTGGCCCCTTAAGATGGAGCACTGCAGTAACAAGCTTGGCATTTCCATGAACTGCATCTTCCCAGTGAATGTGAGTGGGGATTTAGCGCTAGTGCAACAGAATGAATGTGTCCACATTGTGTGCCATTGTGGAAAATAAAATTTACGTTGCTATAAACATAATCATACAAGTAGGATTTCAGTTTTTTTTTTTAAGGAAACTTTTAAGGTGTCTTGTCCATTTATATCACTGATATTAATTTTAGATGTGTGTAACTAACTAATTGGACTAAATGGAAACTAGTTAATGGTGTAGTTTGACATTTTTGACCTAATTTCCAAGTTATCTAGTGTGGTTAATCAGCAGCTAATGGTAAATGCTAACATGCTACTAAATAACTTACCCACACTACAATACACCAGAGGAAAAATCTAATGGCAGACTATCAATGTCAGTAGGGTAATGTTAGAAATAAATTTTAAACCTTATATTTCAATGATCGTATTACAATTTGAGGAACTAGGTTCTCAGCAGTGGCATAATTTTACAATTCTCCGATTTATAGAAACTTAAACATAAACACAGAAGCACACTCCATGCACTATAGTCGGTCCACTGTGGTTGCTTAAGCCAACTACAGGGAGCGAAATTTAACTATTACAATGTGATGCAAAACTAGTTTTATTTCCAACAATTGTATTTTTATCAACACAGGCATCTACACTTACAGTCTGATGTTACAATATATTTGCCTGAATGGTTTACTGGAGGCTAGCACACAAATATCACACTGGGTAACTTGCTTTTGTGCCCATGTCCAAAATTCGAAACTACCCCAGGAAATTGTTTCACATTGTTAAGATGATCACATTTTTAAAAATTTCCATTAAAGCAGCACTAAAGACTTTTTAAAACCTTAAAAATATGTTTTCAAAATCATTTTGGTGGTCCATCATCTCGTAGGTGAATGATACTCGCTGCGTTTGCTCAGCGGCCCTCTATCGGCTTTAACCGCACTAAACAAGTTTGCCCATTGGGTAGCGATCTGTAGTTCAAGTAAAACAACATTGACTTGCCTTATGGCAAGCTTCCGTTCATATCTGTAGAAGGTGCGATTTTCAAAACTCTTTGGTGCTGCTTTAACTAACTAAATAGCTTTCAGGTTATCAGGGTTTACATGTACAGGCTCCCTCTAGTCTGCCATGATATCCCTTTTAGATTTCACCCCTAAGAACAAAACAAATATCATTAGTACGATAATAAACAGTTGTGGATGTTGTGTTGACTGAAGGGGAATCCTGGTGTTTTTCAATACGAAGTCTTCTAGATAAAGATAACCATGAACTGTACTTTAAGAAGATTTGCAACAATGGTGAACCAACAGCTAAAGATAATCTGATTAAAAACTGAAGTAAAACTATATGAACATACATTGCCCGGTTCTGGAAGGATGGCTATGAAACAATCAAAAGTTTCTCTTTCCATTAAAGCAGCACTAAAGACCTTAAAATAACGTTTTCAAAATCGTTTTGGTGGTCTATCAACTCGTAACAAGGTGAACGATACTTGCTGCATTTGCGCTGCGGCCCTCTATCGGCATTAATGGCACTAAACAAGTTTGCCTGGTCGGGTCCAGCCCTATTGACTTGCCTTATGGCAAGCTTGCGTTACAACCTGTAGAGGGTGCGATTTTCAAAACTCCTTGTTGAAGGCGACAATATTTGGGTGAACATTTAGTTAGTCAAGTTAAGGATATCTTAGTTACTCGCCAACACTCTGTACCACATCTGTTTGTCAGAACATCTCAGTGAGAAACTTTAGCCAAGCACCCAGTTCCTGCACAAGTTGACAGCAAAACACTGATTCACTCCAAAGGAAAAAAAAGTCACATTGGGAATAAGCTTAAGACTACAGGTTTGCTATGTTAGTTTGTTTGTTATAAATGTGGAACTGACCCATTTTATTCATGTGGAACTGATGAACATTATTTTATTTAATCTGTTGTGTTAGATTCAGACATGGGGAACTTGTTGGCAGGTTTGTTCAGTTTATTGCCTTCCATCCTACAGAGATAAATTGATAGAATAAATATAACAAGCAAAAACAAAATTGTTAAAATCAGTAATTTTTTTAAAATCAGTAACTTTAAATTGTTAAAATAAAGTAACTTTCAGTAAAATAACATTTATTACACTTGATTATACAATTATATAATTGTATATATTTTTGTGAACACAATCTGAAGACTGATGAACAAATTTGACAGAACAGCAGTGCATGCAACATTTGGGTTTATTTCAACATTTTAATGGCATTTTAATTGTGATCACACCTCAGATCACCACCAGTTTTCACAATCTGTTCAGAGGTGTTCGTCGCTTTTAAGTGTCCCACTGGAAACTTCCGTTTTGTTTTGAGTTTTGGGACGTGTTTTCTGATCTGCATGTGTTTTGAGTTCGGGGTGTGTTTTCTAATCTGCATGTGTTTTGAGTTTCGGAGCGCGTTTCTGAAATACAGCACATTTTCTAAATGATGTTCACGTGTTGTCAAATTAAGATGAAGATGTTTTTCTAAGTCGTTTGTGTTTTGTCTATTTGTAGGTGTTTTGTCTATTTGCACGTGTTTTGTTGATTTGCATGTGTTTTCATAAGTTGCACGTCGTTTGCACCTGTCGGCCACCATAAAAAGCAAGAAGGTACGGTTTTAAACAACACCCACAACCAATATAAATAAACCTATTTAAGATCAGGTATGTTACCGGGTATTGCATTGTTGGTATTGTTGATGCTGGTTTAGAGAGGTCAGGAGAAAGGAGAGAGTGAATTCATAAAAAGCCCAGGGAGAGTTGTTTTTGGCAAACAATTATGAGTTATTTGAGTCGCTAACATTTGTTGTTATAACTTCTGTCTGCTAATCAGTGTCTGCACCCGAGGCACCACAACTTAAAGGTAATTTCAAACTATCCAAACCCGTTTTTGATCATAGGCAGGGCTTTAGAGTTTTTCTCTTAAGCGCTCTGTTGTCCACATGCAGGTAGCCAGTTACTTTCAGGTCAGCTGACCACCATTACATATATTTTTCATTATTCTCGTTCTCATGACAGCTATGCCTGTGCCTCTTTTCATCAGATAAAAGTGTGAGAAGAGGAGAGAACATCCATTTGAGCTGGACAGCAAACTGTGAAGCGGCTGGTAAGTGGACGAAGGGAGGTCAGGAGCTGGAGAGCGGTGGCAGGACCAGGATCACAGAGGGAGAAGACAATCACTTCAGTCTGACGATCACAGGGGCTTCCGAAGAGGACGAGGGGACATATAACCTACAGCTGTCCAACCAGCAGGATCAGGCATCAGGCTCTGCAGTGGTCAGAGTTCTGGGTGAGATTTTTCTTTGCTTGTTTTTTTTTTTATCTTCTCAAGTGTTTGATTTGATCATGGAATTTTAAAGAATGTCTTATTTTTGTCATACACACTATAATAATAATAATAATAATAATTATTATTATTATTATTATTACTATTATTATTGTTGTTGTTATAGTTAGTAGTAGGCCTACACTGTAAGAAATCACAACTTAAAAAAATCTATGCTTAAGTTAAGTAAGTTATAGCACAGTATAAGTTGATGCACAGAATTTTTCAGTTTACACAACACAAAAACTAACCTTCATACCTACTCAACAACATAAAAAAATTCTGTGCATCAAGTTGCCTTGATTTTTTTTTTAAAGCAGGGCTAAGCAACGTTCTGTTATTTTCTCTCACGAGCTCCCTCTAAAGACTGTTGTATTGCATTGTATTGCACTGCATTCTATTGGAGGCAGACCACTGCTGTTGAACATTGCAGATGCTGTATCTACCGTTTTAGGCCACAGTGGCGCATTCTACACCGGATTCTACAACGGATTAATGAACTGAAAAATGTTGCATTTTTCATTTAATTAATCCATTTAATACTGTTTAGGATGCTAAAATTAGTCATTACACGGCGAACGAACGGTGTAGAATGCGCCACTGTGGCCAATAGCGGTAGATACAGCACTTGCAATGTTCAGCAGCGCGGACCGCCTCCAATAGAATGCAGTGCAATACAATGCAATACAGCGGGCTTTAGAGGGAGCTTGTGAGAGAGAAAAACAGAATGTTGCTTAGTGCCGGTTTAAGTTGTGACTTTACAGTGTACTACTAACTATATTATAATACTATAATTTACAGTATAGTATTATTATACTGTTGTTGCTGGTTAAGAACAACAAAAAAGGCGTATACATCACATTCCACATTGTGGTCATGGACTGATGGTCTCTTTTGTCTTATATTTGCAGTAGATATACATGTTCTTGAGATTAAACACACTACGCCCCAAAACAGTTCATGAAACATCTGCAGAGTGTAAATGAAGTAGAAAACATGGAGTCCTGTGAGGTCATTCTTGCTTTCTGCCTGACTGTCTCTCGTGTCGGCACAGACATGGAGGCTGCCCTCAAGTGGATCAAAGGTGAAATTACATCTTTATTATATTTAATTACATGTAAACATGTTATCCTTACAGTAGACTAGTAATTCTGTCTACTTCAGTCTGCAGGTTTGATAAATAAAACAAGACAGTTCAAAATATGTATTGTACATACACAAATAGTTTGAAACACATTTTCAATGGACAGTTAATTTGGTAATAGTAAATTAATAGTAAATTTTCAGTTTCAATATTGTTTGTGTGTGTATGTGTATGTGTATGTGTGTGTGTGTGTGTGTGTGTGTGTGTGTTTGTGTGTTTATGTGTGTGTGTGTGTGTTTGGGGTGGGGCTAATATGATGTTACTGTGTTTGTCAAACTCATGCCAACTCAAAACTTAAGTCTAGATCACCTATTATTATTATTATTAATAATAATATTATTATTTTATTAATTAAGACACACGTCTTAATTAACAATGGGACATCATAGATTTCATTTCTCTATAACAACCTTTTACAACAGCCCATATCTGATTTCCCAAAAATCAGGTGTTTTGCTCCCTAGGTAGAATGATGAAGATATAACCACTGTTAAAAATGGCTTAAGAAGACAGCAAGCTTAACATAATTAGGAACAGCTGCAAGGCAATTTTTGGGGGAAATGGGGACTGTTAACTATGGGGGAGGACCCCTAAAAGTGCTCTATGAGATTTTAGCACAATGTCATTTTTATCTAAAATCTTAGGCATCTCCCCTTGATCGGCTAGCTTTCTGCCCCCTGAATACACTATGAAAAACCCCGGCCCATATAGGCCAAACACACTGCCCACTGTCATCATTACTGGAGGGGTCATAGATCTTTCAGACCTCTGCACTGCATTTGCCTTTCGCCTGATCTATGACTTCAACATGGAGCTCCCAAAAGATCACAGCTTTGAAACTGTCCAGCATGTTTTCATTGACTTTTCAGTTGCTCACACAGTGTCAGAAGCTTTAAAATAAACTCTTAGGCTATACAGCTCTTCTAGATTTGCCTTTTTATTTCCATTTGTTTTACTTTAATATGGCTTTTGCTCACTGTTCACATTTCATTTGTTTGATTAGCTTCATGTTAAAAACAAAGAAAACAAACAAAAAAAACACTTTCACAACTATTTTAGCAATGAGTTTTTAAGATTTGTTACTTTACGTTAAAATAAACATAGAAATTGAACTAGATTGTTGTTTGTGCCCTTTGCTTAAAAAAATTAAGACGCAGTGAGCCATTGCCCAAGCATCAATATGTGACGAGCTGTGAGACTGTGTCGTCCCTACAGCTCTACACGAGTGCATAAACAAACACGGCTGATTATTTTTACTTTCATTCTTTCCCCTCTTAGGCTTGCCACTGCACACAGAGATCACTCGACACCAACGAGTCGGATAACGCTCAGTTCTCAACGGCAAACTAGATCATAAGGTAAGCTTTACCTTACAATCAGATGTGTATCGGGCTTGTTTTTTTTATTACTATTATTTATTTATTACCCATTTACTGTAAGGTCAAACATTTTTTTTTCAAGGATAAGTGAATAGACCTTGGTATCAGTAGCCTAGGCAATTGTATAAGGATTTCCATGAACAAACTTACAACCACGAGTGTTGATTTGATCCAACAGTTCCGTTGTCAACTGTGCTTACTGTAGGCTACTTTAAGACACAGAATTGTAGGCATAACTATATTAGATTATACTCCTGTTTATTCCTCCTACCCTCTTCCCCCTCCGCCCCCAATAGGCTAATTAAAAAATTGTTAGCTTCTCCTGTTTCTAAGCAACCCAAGGGCGCGGAAAATCTCAGTGGAAAATGTAAAATGATAAACAGCACCTGGAGTCACCCATGGAATCAGTTTTCCCGAATGCCTTTTTTACCTATAGGGTATGAAGTTTTCAGTGTTCACAGATAGCAATAAGTTAGAAACAACAACAACAACAATACTACTACTACTAATAATAATAATAATTACAATAACACATTAGTCTAAAGGCCTATAAATAATGTTTGTATAAAATATATGTTTTTAAATAAACCTTTACGGTGACCCTATAAAATCAGCCTATTGGCTGCTTTCCAAGAAAAGCCAATTCCTACTTAGATTTTAGTTGCGTTGTTGGTCCAATTGACTAATTTAGGAACCCAGAGGTGAAATTTGCACAGATGCCAAGATGAAACTGCACCTTGCCCCTGTTATTAATGTTGTTGTTGTTGTTGTTGATGATGCATCATGGGGATGATGTTGGCCATTGAACAATATGGCAAAAAAGGCAATAAAGATAAAGATGATGATGGTGAGTAATTGTACATGACATGATGAAATTGCTCCTTGTCGCTGTTATTGTTGTTGTTGATGATGATGAATGTTATGATGATAGTGATGACAATCATAAATAATTGCACATGACTGTCCTTTTTTCAAAGCCTCGGAAATTATTCCAACAAGTAGGTCTTTTTGTCCCATATCTTTAAAATAAATAAACTAATCCAGTGTGGACAACACAGAAACCTCACACTCAAAAAATAAAGTTTCATTAATTGAATACATTTAATTATATATTTTGTTTGTGTTTTTCCACAGAACCAGTTCTATCAGGTAGGACTTGAACCCAATGTAACTCCACATTTAAATTGTAGGCCTGTTCCGGCATTTAAATAATATCACATTTTTTCCACACAAACAGATCATAAAAATGGTCTGGTGAGTGTAAAAAGAGGACAGACCATACGTCTAAGATGGGAGTCAAACTGTGGGGTTTATGGCAAATGGAAAAAGGGGACAGAGACCCTGAAAAATGGAGGGCGGATCAGCATCTCACGTTCAGAGGACTGGATTATCCACACGCTTGAGATCAGGGACGCCAAGGAAGAGGATGAGGGGAAATACACCCTTGTGGTGTGGAACTTTATATGGGACAATGAAGGCTCTGCTACAGTCAAATTACTAGGTATGCGTCTGTTCCAGTGCCATTGTTCTGTATTCAATCTGAATGTCACAAATCCATAATGACAACAATATTATTTGAAATACTAACTGACGGAGCAATATTGCATATAATGACATATACATTTGTTGCAGAATTTGATGTGGACTGGAGGAAAATTGACTGGGAGTAAGTGAACATTTACCCAATGATCTATGCAACAAACGTTATTTAAAAAAAATACTGTATATTAATACTCTTAAACTAGATATTTCAGGCTAAGTGCAGTATTTAAGATATTATATTTAGAACATGTTATTGTAAATAACAATCTTGGCCAATTTTTGCCACAGGCCAATGCTGAGATTCAATAAATTCAATAAATAAATTGTACGTTTACTTCTTCTCATGATAACAATTAGGTGTAACCTGTCGTCTCATTGTTATTATTCCAGATTCTTTTGTCCTCCTTTCTTCTGCACGACAAGCTTAACAGGGCTACGAAGGGAACTACTCAAATAATAACTTAAAATTACTATTTCATGTGTCTTTTAAACTGTGTGCCTGTATGTGCATGTGTTTTACAGAGGGAGAGAAAAAATGCTTGAATTCTTACGAGCATTTAAACCCAGCAATCGAGAGATCAGTCAACTCCGCTTCCTTCTACATGGACAAGTTACAGCAGGGAAATCCAGCTTCATCAACACCATCAATTCTACCCTCCAGGGTCGCATCTACGTGAAAGCACTAGCAACTAGTCTTGACATAACTTACACTAAATGTGTAAGTATAAAAAGGACAGAGACACTTAGGGGCATATTTTCCGGGTGACTTAAAGGCGCTCTAAGCGATGCTGTTTCACGTCACTTCTTGTTGACGTTCGAAGTATTGTCAAACAAAACGGACGATAGCTCCAGAGAGGGTTCAAGCGTTATAAGTTAGCTTACTCCTCCCCCTCCCTCCCATGCCTCCCAAAAGACTCATAAACCTTGTCGTTTATTGGCTGGAACACTGTTATGTTTCGTTTTCGTTTGTTATGCTATAGGTTTGCCCACTGTGTTATGTTGCCGTTTGTGGAGCCTGGGCTGTCTACAGAGACCGCGTTTTTTTACAGTGTGTTCAGGGGACAGGCAGCTAGCAGATTGTGAGGAGATGTTTGCTGTATGTAACAACACATGTTTTAGTCCTAAAAACGTGTCACATCGCTTAGAGCACCTTTAAGTAAAATAAATAAAGAAATAAATAAGCGCATAGATGTGCACTTCTCAGCCTGCACACATTCTGCCACAGACTTAATTCAGTCACTTATGCACCATAAGGCCAGTTGCACATTCTTGGCAAGACAACCCTAGTCAGTCATAGCCACGGTTAATAATTACTTTTATTACTTTCAAATCCATGCTCCAGAATTTCCGAGGAGCAAGAACAAACTTAAATGGGCCTAAGAGATTTCAGTGGCTTTGACAACAGCATAGAGGGAGTTGTCATTCACCACAAGTTTTCAACAATTAATCGTGAGCTACACAATTTATTTTCATTGTTTTCATTTTCATTTATTTTCATTTTCATTATTAACTCAAGATAATCTGAGTACGATAATCTGCAAGGCTGTTGACTTCCAAGAAATATGAAGATAAACATAGCTACATTGCACAAATAGATCAAATACACTGTTTGTTGTGGCAAATGCAACTAATTTGATTCCCTAATGTTATTTTAATATTTACTGCCTAGTTACACTGGGCTAATTTGGTGAAATCATTCTATTGAATGGCTTTGGTCAACAGCTCTCTCTCTCTCTTTTTGGCTGGGCAGAATTACCACTTAGTTACATTAATTATGACTCTACATGATTTTACATCATTTAGGCAGCTTAGGCACCCTTTTCTTGTTGCTCCCACTCTACCAGCTACAGTGGAGAGGGGCATAATGACCTCTATTGTTTATAAAGCAAGATTAACTCAAGAGCTATAGTGTGCACACTGTTAAACTAAAGACAAACTATAATAGGCTTGAACAAGCACACAAAAAGGGCTGTATAGCATTTTGCCTTAGTGGCAAAATAGTGGCACTTGATCTAAATACAGCTTTCAAATTGACGAAATTAGTCGGTTGCATACACAAGAAACACCCCAATTTTAGGATTGATTAAGTCTGCAGAATGTGCAGGTTCAATTAAAGCAGCACCAAGGAGTTTTGAAAATCTCACCTTCCACTGATTGGAAGCATCCCATTAGGCAAGTCAATTGTAGTTTCACTTGAACTACAGATCGCTACCCGATTGGGCTAATTCTGTGCCGTTTAAGCCGATAGAGGGCCGCAGAGCAAATGCAGCCAGTATCGTTAAGAGCTGATAGACCACCGAAACGATTTTGAAAACATTATTTTAAGGTTAAATAAGTCTTTGTTGCCGCTCTAAGTCACACAGAAAATATGCTCCTTATTTTGCAGAACAAATCATTTCCAATTAAGAACCAAGACAAAAAAGAGCTGGCATTTGTCTTCAATGACCTCATGGGCTTGGAGGATACAGACACTGGAGGGGCATTGCCTGAGGACATCATCAGTGCCTTAAAAGGCCATATCATAGATGGATATAAGGTAAGAGGAAATAAATGTATCATTGGATCAAATCTTTCTCAACCTTGTCAGATTTGCCTGGTTCTCTGATATTAAAGGTGCTTATTGAGATGTTTCAGGATTTTAGCACCATTTCTTTTTTATTTCAAATCGTTGGCATCTCCCCTTGATCGACTAGCTTTCTGCCCCCTGATTACACAATGAAAAAACCTGGGGCATATTGCACAAAACTAGGGTAAGGGATTATCCTATATACTATATACCTATACTGTCCTATATCTTGGTTATACTGATAAATGATTGGTTAATTAAACCAGGATAACCAAGATATCCCGGCTTAATCCCTTATCCTAGTTTTGTGCAATAGTCCCCTGAACTTAAACTTAAACATAACAAACAACGACAAACCAATCAGCAACAATATGGGGTGGGAGTTAATGCGTGTCCTCTACCATCTTTGTCGTCGATTGGTTGGCCCTGGTTTGTTGTGTTTAGGTTTGTTTGAGTGTTCGTCCCCTGAGCCCCTGTGTTGTTGTTTGAGATTGTGGTTTTTCATAGTGTATTCAGGGGGCAGAAGGCTAGCTGATCAAGGGGAGATGCCTATGATTTTAGATTCAAAATTGAGATATTTCACTAAACTTTGCCTATCTGAGGGTCAAGCAGGATACATGTTTATTTCTTATGATCATATAATTATTGTAATAATAATAATAATAGTCTCCTATTGTTTATGTCCTTCCAAATGTTTCACAACCACAAGCAATACACTACAAATGTGCAATCCAAAAAATTATACAAATGACAAATTTAAAGCGGTACCAAGGAGTTTTGAAAATCGCATCCTCTACAGATTGGAACAGAAGCATCCCATAAGGCAAGTCAATTATTGTTTCCCTTGAACTACAGATCGCTACCCGATTTTAGTGCCACTACTTCTTTAGTGCCGTTGACGCCGATACAGGGGCGCAGAGCAAATGCAGCAAGTATCGTTCTCCTCCTCCACCGAAACGATTTTGAAAACATTATTTTAAGGTTTTAAAAAGTCTTTGGTGCTGCTTTAATTCATTTCAATTACATTCAATTGTATTTATAAAACTACATACACAAAAGTTGTCTCATGGCGCTTCACAGCAGAGAGCTTCTGTGAGCAACACGGCTAACGAAACACTCCTTTTTTTATCAGTAGTAGTCTAACATGTCATGGCTCAAGGGTCTAACCCAACTGCGGGTCAAGGTTAGCCATTTGCGGTCAGGCTTTTCAGGGGTCGTCAAGGTGTGGTTAGCCGGTATAAGGTGGTTGTGGATGGACAGATGAAATGGATAGAGAAGGCTCTTGCACGAGACTGCTTACATCGAATTTTAATATCTATGTAAATTATGTTGAAATACTGTTTTCACACACACTCACACAGACACACATGCAAACAACTTCTGAATTTCTATTGTATACATTGCCTTTTTATTCTCCCCAGTTCAACCCGATGTCTCCCTTATGTGAGGGTGACTCTGGCTACAACAGCAGCCCCACTCTCAATGACAAGGTCCACTGCCTAGTGAGTGTGATCAATGCAAACACCATCACTCTTGTTGATGACACTGGTGGCTTCATTGTGAAGATGAGACAAATCCGAGAATGTGCCAGTAACTTGGGTAAGAATCATAATAATAAGTATTAGTTGAATCAGTGTCCTCAACTTCGGCACGATAAAGGAAAATTGCTTTAAATATGCTTATTTTATTCTCCATGTACATAAATATCCTATCACACTTCCGGCGCCAACGCGAGTGGCAGCAATCCTAGTAGCTCCGTGTGTTTCTTTGTGTGTTTTAGTGCTTTTTTAGTTTACTTTCGCTTACTTCTTTGTTTAGAATTACACACCTCAAGGAGTGTTTTTATTCTATCTTATGGAAATGGATCAACTACATTGTTCTGGAGATAACAAACTTGTGTACACAAGGACACAACTGCTCGCATTGCGGCAGCAACAGGCCGGCAACGTTAAATCTACCATCCCAGTGGAAGTATGGTGTTTTCGCGGCTACAGATCTGGACACATAGTAAAGACGAGACGAAAGGAGAAAAAGTGGAGATTTAAACCCGCAGTTCCATCGATGGTGATGGGGAACGTGAACTCACAGGCAAACAAAACGGATGAGTTGGCTTCCCTGGTAAGAAACCAGAAACTTTACAGAGACTGTAGCCTAATATGCCTCACAGAGACGTAGCTAACTAGCTGCATCCCAAAAACCAACGTCGAGCTACCGGGCTTCAGTGTGGCTCGCTTGGACAGAGACAATAAACTTTCTGGCAAGAAGAAGGGTGGTGGACTGGTGATGTACATAAACAACAGAAGGTGTAATCCCGGCCCTGTGACAATTAAGGAGACTGCATGCAGTAAGGATGTGGAGTTACTAGTGGTAAGCCTCCGGCCTTACTACATGCCGAGAGAGTTTTCACATGCCATTGTTGTCTGTGTTTACGTTCTGCCACGAGCACTTCCTGACATAGCGTGTGACATCATACACTCTACAATCGCAAGGCTCCAAACTCAGCACACATACGCTTTTATAGCGATATCTGGCAACTTCAACCACATAACACTGGATTCTACACTGACCAATTTCTACCAG
>JAGFZM010001529.1:241734-282703 GCA_017657215.1 Limnothrissa miodon | reverse complement strand
AACTGAGGCAATGACCCTTAATACTCCAAATCCCCCCAAATTCAGGCCTGTGAAGAAACTCTACCACATACTGTACTAATACCTATACATATCTGGGTAGTATTGTCAGCTATGATGGAGGTGCAGATAAAGACATCACTAACCGTCTTAACAAAGCAAGAAATGCATTTCAACAACTGAATAGCATATGGAGGTCGCAACAGTATTCTTCAAAAACAAAACTTAAACTATACCAAAGCTGTCTTCTGTCAACTCTGCTATATGGTGCAGAATGTTGGAGAATTACAAGCAAAAATCTTTACAAACTGTAAACCTTTCATACCAAAAGCTTGCAAGGAATATTCCGGAAGAATTATACAACAAATGCAAACAAGAATGCATGGAAACCATCTTCCTTAAGAGGGGATGGAAATGGATAGGACATATACTGAGAAAAGACACCAGTGATATAGCAAGAACAGCACTGTGCTGGACACCAGTCAGGAAGAGAAAACAAGGAAGACGCAAAAACCACCTGGAGGAGAACAGTGGCAAAAGAGCTGGTATTCAGGGGGCCTTCTCGTTACAGTACCACACAGAAAGAATTTTCAGATTGTCCGTCGACCCCTATTAAAAATTCTTTAATGTAGATCATTTTTGTTTTCACCTGTGGTCCTCATCATGTCGACTTGATGGACCTTTTACACTGAACACTTCATCCAAAACGGCATCATACAGTATGGACAGGTTGGCTGTGAAGGCCATAGCTTTTGTTGACCGAACTACAATTAAGCTAGGGTAGAGCAGATGGCTGGGCAGCGATTACATGCACATTTTCATATAGCAACTGAAGAAAACACAGCTCAATCCTTAATTTTCCAAATCATTTTAGTATTAAAGCAAATGCAGACTCAAATGTTGGTCCAGAATCTTGGTTTCACCATCAGTGAAACAGTTGTGTACTGTTGCCAAATTCAGGATATTGTACCATATGGCCACATGCACCGCAGGGTAAATGTCAGGTGGAATTTTCCCAGGTGTGGTTTGGTAAAAGAGGAACCTTGTTGGTGCAAGTGCCAGTGTGCAAACATAATGCCTCAGTTAAAGGTACATGAACCTGCAGTTTGAAGTCATGCATGTGAAAGTTTTCATGAGAATATGTATGCTATATACTTGCCCTCTAGATTAATCTCTGATGTGTTATTTTGTCTGCAGATACATGGAAACCCCTGCATACTCCCAAATTGACATGGAGTACCAGTGTAATCACAAGCCACCCAAAATCACATTAGGATTAATTGTTCCAATGGAGTACACGGCATACTGTACAGACTGTCTGTGATAAACTTGAAAAATTACCCACAACACACTGTTTGCAGTTTTCCAAGTATCAGTTTATTACATTTTTAAGAGTTAAAGATGGGATTTATTGTAAGCATAAATGTGCATGGGGTTTCCCTTTGGTTTGTAATATGTGTCTATGTTTGTTTATGTATGTTTTATGGTTTTTATTGTATTATCTTCTTTTACAGAGATAATTCTAGTTTTATGTACAAATCCTCAGAACAATTATGATGATCATTATTATGACACAACATTATTATGATAACTATTATTGCTATATTAGACAAACAAGTAGGTTTCATTTGTTTTCAGTCATCCTGAGGTGATGAGTTTATGTTACAAATTTGTTGACCAAATGAAGGAACATAGTGAAATGCAGTTGGTAGCAAACATCAATGAACATCACTAACCACTCAGTGAGTTCTGCCTGAATAAGGCAGAGCCAAATAGCCAAGACAGGACCAAATGTCAAGATTGCATTGTCAATCACTCCACTGCATCTTAAACAACACAGAAAAAGGATAATGTTTTGATTTAAAACAATGTTTTAAATACCAAACTATAAATAGTATAGGTTTAAAGGTTGCCTATACCCTCCACTAAATCAAATCTTCCAAGCAATTTTCAAAATCTTCCAGAGTGTACCTGCTTTTTTCTATATACATGTACTACTGTGAACTCATTTCCTCTCTCTGACCAATATTGTGTGACCAATATTCAGTGTTTCTCCGGGCATATAGTATTATGACAACAAATAATAAGTGTCACTCACACTTAGAAAAGCTGCCACCACCAACAAGCACATCAAGTCACAGGGTCTGTTTCATTTCAAAATGTCCAGTCAACTCTTGAATTAAGGAGAATCCCTACAGCTTAAATTAAAAAAAAGTAGCACCCTAAGCCTGGCTGAATGAGGCAAGACCACTGAACTGTGTCTACTAGTGATTCCTGTATCCCATAATACCATTGAAAGCGGTAATGCTACAGTACAGGAAATCAGCTCGTTTTCTACATGCATTCACACAGTAAGGCAGGGCTTTATAATCTTATGTTTTTTATTAATTAAAAACAATATATATATATATATATATATATAAACTTTTGTCTATGCATCCTGAAGTAGATATGTTTATATTATCTGTGTATATTACATTGTGAAGTGTTTTAATGACTGGTCGAGAAGTGTCCTCCATTGGCCTCTGGCAATAAAATTCACATGCAATGTTTTTACTTTCTTGACACTTCTAAAGGCCTCATTAAACTTCTGCATGGCTTTGACGTTGATGCAGTCGCTGTTGTTTTTGGTTTATGCTTCTGATTCAAAATTAGACACCATCTTCCAGTGTAAATAAGACCAATCACAACCCTCAAGGTCTGCGTTGTCTGCATAGACATTTTTTGCACGGCAGGCAACACAGAGCATTGGCGATCAGTACATCGTTGTGATGCAGAAGCATAAATCCAGCTTAACTCCTCACCAATTATTCTGTTCCCAAATTAAATAGAATTTTTGCTCAGATCCCTCTTTTTAGTTTTTATTGTGACTCGGGTTGTTGTGCCAATCAGATTAAAAATATGTGAATATCTGGTTTTATGATGCTTCATTCCATGAAATTTCTGACCTTTTTGGTTTCTTCTCATGCGTTTCTGTCCATCTCGTCAACTGATTTGGGCGGTGCTGTGCACAAAGATGAATACGCTTTGGTAGTCTATTACAGTCAGGATAACTCTAAAATGTCCCTATTTAGCTTTACACACAGAAAGTCCTCTCTCTCTCTGCCAAACAGATGACTCCATTGAAATTCCTGATGAATAGAAAGCCTTGTGAGTTATCAGTGACTGGATGTTTGACAAGGATTTTTCTTTTTTCATTCACTTACTTTGCAGTGAGATTCAGATGATGCAGATGAGTTCTCCAAGTGAAGCTAGTACTACAGACACTGCACTTCTCCACTTGTTTTCACCCAAGCTTAAACAGGCCTGTTGTCTTCATGTTTATCTTTTTAGCTAACAGGGATTGGCATTTTTTTTGTGTAAACAAATTGTTTCTCTGTACTGAAAGTAAAATCTTCATTGCAAAGTGCCTCCATCCAATGGAGGGAATAAACAAAAACTGATTGAAAAAAGAAATTGAATTTATTAGAAGGAAGATGGATATATGGTTATAAATCTGTGGTTACTTTGAAGACCACTGAAATGATCTTTGCTGCTGTTCATTTACACTTCCCAGTAATACACCTCAGGCAGTGAGTCAGAAGGGCACCCAGCAGTCCACTGACCTGGTCATCTTAAGGTGACGACCTGTGTGGCTGTCTGGCTCCACAGAAAGCAAGACAGATGCTGTGTGAACGGACGAGAGTGTGTCAGCCTCAGTGAAGCTGAATATCAAAGTGAAGTGAAAGCTTTGTTTGTACAGCTGATTAGATAAGCACAGGCACCCTTGGAGGACTGACATTCATGTGAAGGCAAAAGATTATGTTTCTGATCTACTGTGATCCACAGTTCACACACAAATAAGTTTTCAAAAAAAGTGTTTTGGGATTTTTGTCCAAAACTTGTTAAAAAATACACAAATCAATATCATATAAAAACTGAATGTGCCTTGTTAAGGTCCTATAAATGGCACTTTATGAACTAAATTTGGCTGAATAAGTCTGTGTCAATGAAACAATTCAATAAGGCATCAATTTAGCACATAATGTGTGCCTGATTATCTGTGCATTCAGGAGTCTAAGGGTTAATCTTGGTGTACCAGGTAATTGAGGAGATAAATTAATCTCTGGCCCTCCAGGTTGATGGTTGTACATAAGAACAAAATCTCTGGCCCATAAAAATACTCCACATTACCGGCACTGGAGTGGGTGGATGGTAACAAAGTCCTAAAATGGGCCACTGCTCCTTACGGCTGAAATGAATGTTGAGCCAAACGTGAGAAGACCTGTCAGCCTTGAAGGCCAAGGCCAAACACCGACTATGAAAAGTGTAGACCGACTAAATGCATTTCCATAAATACAGTGGCTTGCAAAAGTATTCGGCCCCCTTGAACTTTTCCACATTTTGTCATATTACAGCCACAAACATTAATCAATTTTATTGGAATTCCACATGAAAGACCAATACAAAGTGGTGTACACTTGAGAAGTGGAACAAAAATCATACATGATTCCAAACATTTTTTACAAATAAATAACTGCAAAGTGAGGTGTGCATAATTATTCAGCCCCCTGAGTCAACACTTTGTAGAACCTCCTTTTGCTGCAATTACAGCTGCCAGTCTTTTAGGGTATGTCTCTACCAGCTTTGCACATCTAGAGACTGAAATTCTTGCCCATTCTTCTTTGCAAAATAGCTCCAG
This sequence comes from Limnothrissa miodon, assembly GCA_017657215.1. Taxonomy (NCBI): domain Eukaryota; kingdom Metazoa; phylum Chordata; class Actinopteri; order Clupeiformes; family Clupeidae; genus Limnothrissa; species Limnothrissa miodon. Next base: position 278,025 of record JAGFZM010001529.1, on the reverse strand, counting down.
CTCAGTCAGATTAGATGGGCACCGTTTGTGAACAGCAGTTTTCAGATCTTGCCACAGATTCTCAATTGGATTTAGATCTGGACTTTGACTGGGCCATTCTAACACATGGATATGTTTTGTTTTAAACCATTCCATTGTTGCCCTGGCTTTATGTTTAGGGTCGTTGTCCTGCTGGAAGGTGAACCTCCGACCCAGTCTCAAGTCTTTTGCAGACTCCAGGAGGTTTTCTTCTAAGATTGCCCTGTATTTGGCTCCATCCATCTTCCCATCAACTCTGACCAGCTTCCCTGTCCCTGCTGAAGAGAAGCACCCCCAGAACATGATGCTGCCACCACCATATTTGACAGTGGGGATGGTGTGTTCAGAGTGATGTGCAGTGTTAGTTTTCCTCCACACATAGCCTTTTGCATTTTGGCCAAAAAGTTCCATTTTGGTCTCATCTGACCAGAGCACCTTCTTCCACATGTTTGCTGTGTCCCCCACATGGCTTGTGGCAAACTGCAAACGGGACTTCTCATGGTTTGCTTTTAACAATGGCTTTCTTCTTGCCGCTCTTCCATAAAGGCCAACTTTGTGCAGTGTACGACTAATAGTTGTCCTATGGACAGATTCCCCCACCTGAGCTGTAGATCTCTGCAGCTCCTCCAGAGTCGCCATGGGCCTCTTGGCTGCATTTCTGATCAGCGCTCTCCTTGTTCGGCCTGTGGGCTTAGGTGGACAGCCTTGTCTTGGTAGGTTTACAGTTACTGTAAACCATACTCCTTCCATTTCTGAATGATTGCTTGAACCGTGCTCCGTGGGATGATCAAAGCTTTGGAAATCGTTTTGTATCCTAAGCCTGCTTTAAATTTCTCAATAACTTTATCTCTGACCTGTCTGGTGTGTTCTTTGGACTTCATGGTCCTATTCTCTTAGACAACCTCTGAGGCCGTCACAGAGCAGCTGTATTTGTACTGACATTAGATTACACACAGGTATACTCTATTTAGTCATTAGCACTCATCAGGCAATGTCTGTGGTCAACTGACTGCACTCAGACCAAAAGGGGCTGAATAATTATGCACACCCCACTTTGCAGTTATTTATTTGTAAAAAATGTTTGGAATCATGTATCATTTTCGTTCCATTCTCAAATGTACACCACTTTGTATTGGTCTTTCACGTGGAATTCCAATAAAATTGATTCATGTTTGTGGCTGTAATGTGACAAAATGTGGAAAAGTTCAAGGGGGCCGAATACTTTTGCAAGCCACTGTATATGGCAGAGTCTGGATAAGACTGCATTTGGATGGAGTAGGGTTGATGGAAGACCTGCTGATTTAGTTGTGTTAAACCTAAGAGATGTAACTTAAGTGGAAGAATGATTAGGTGGGTATGTTGGTCATTGGGCCTCTTGTGTTAAGCGCTTTGTGACATGTAACAATTTTGTAAAAATGCACCATATAAATAGAATTGAATTGAATGTACTCTATTCCAAAAATGTTCATACAGAAAAGATGACCCATCATGCTGGTTCCTGTGTGTTAACATGTGTTGCATAATAAACAAAGATGTATACATCTGTTCCAAAAATCCTTGGAAGTTACACAGTGGACATGATGTGTATTGGCTCTGAAACCTTGCCTGTGCATATTTTCAGTCTCTGATTACCATCCCGTGACTCAAGGTTTTGTGCTTCATTCCTGATTCAGATTGTTTCATACCACGTGCAAGATTAGCGCTTACGTTTGTTAAGGCATGGGCGTCAGGTTTTCCTAAAATGTGCTGTGCACAGTGACAGATGTGGGCCATTTATTTCCTTCTGGATAACTATGGTGTCCACACTTGCTCCTGGGATGTACAGTACGCTGACCTCTCAAGTATTTGTCTCAAGTTTCTGCTGTTGCTCAGAAGCTCTCACCGGTGTAATAATATCACACAATGTCAAACATCCCTCCCCAACGACGTCTCGTGGAGAAATGATATTCAGTTTCACTGTTGATGTTTCTTTTGATCTTCCACAGTATCATTTTTGTGGTGTCTTTTCGGTCTTCATTGATTCGTTGTCATTTTTGTATTGTAGCTATAGCAGCAGTGGCCCACAACTGTACAACTGTGAAAACAATGCTGTCTCCTTAGTACACACATACTTTTTCTATTTACATCTTTTCCTAATGTTACAATATTTCTCAAAGTAAAAGTAAAAAGTGTCTAAACATTATGCTTGTACAACAAACTGTAATAGGTACTGTATTTAAATTAAAAAAAATTAAAAAGTGAGGTGGGGGGAGAGGAAATTTGCTGACTTAAACCGTGGCAAAGGTGACAAGGCCTACATATGCACTGACAGCTTTATGGGCTGTGTGCCTGTGAGAGTGGAGCTGGCCCTTGGCCCAGTCACACACACACTCACTCGCTCGCTCTCTGTTACACTCGCACACCACGCACACACACATGCACACAGGTAGAGATTAGTGCTCTCAAACGAAGAGAAACTTATTGCCACCAAAACATAGTGTTTTGACTGTTCTGGGCTTTGTAAGGTTTAGGGATGGATAGGCAACACACTAATCCCAGTGCTGACGTTATGAGAGTGTTTATGAGATAGAGATGCTGTGATGGCCATTTCTTTCTAATGTGTTTACATACTGCAATGTTAGGAGGTGGAAAGTTGCCTTAAAAGCATCTCAATTTAGATAGATGGTGTTTATGAGACATTCACAGTCTTTTAGAAATTCATAGCCAATGTCTGAAGTTCAAGGCCATTCCCATTTTGCTCTTTCACTGGTCAGTAAAGCAAAACGCATACATCAAAGATAAAGTTCCTTCTTTATTTTCATTTCTTTCACATTAAGCACATGTCCATTTATCACCTAATAATATGCATTATAACTCACAACCAATTTACATTTTTTATTACTCAGTAGTCCTAACCCAGTGGTGAGGGCCAAGACAGTGAGGGCATCTTAGTTAACTTTTCAGTCTTTTTAATGTCTAAAGCAGTTCATGTTCTTTTGTGCCACGGCATTAATCCTGTTATAAAGATTGACAAAGATACCTTTACTCTGACTGTGGTCTGACTCTCAGACTCAACTAAATACAGTCAAAAGCCAATTGCATTTACATTTACAATACGGTACAATACAACAATGCTGTTATCTTAACAATACTAGCCATGCAGCAACACAAGCAATACTGCAGTGCAGACCACTATTTGAGACGCAACCTCTTCACATATGGTTCCTTATGTCCAGGTGCTGATATTGTCTTTGCTTACAGTATGACTTGAGACTGAGAATTGGTCTAGAAAACTTGTACTCAGACTAGGAAATGAATGACCTGTTCTTTTAGCATTGGCTATCGATTTACAAATTCAGTCTGGGTTAAACCCAATTGACTTCTTATTCTTACCAACTGTGCTCAACAACCTCAAACAAAAGGGCTTTAGGTTACTTGACTCAGTATTGGCCCATAGACATTGGCTTTGGCACTGAACTGGTAACTTTAGTTTGATACAAACTAAATGATGCAGATGATGATTCTGAACTCCCCAGCATGCTATAATATTATAGAGATCTAGACAGGCAGAATATTTGATTTTGTTCCTTTTCCATTTCTTGCATTGTAACTTGGGTCACAAGAGGTGAGAGTTGAAATTTCTGTCAAAAGTGAAAGAAAAGTGAACAGAGAGGAGAACCCAGACTCAGAACATCTTTTAGATGAGCTCATTTATTACACTAGTAGTGTTTGCCAAGCATGCCCAACAAAACCTCCTCTCTAGTGGGAAATAGGATTGTTCCCTGGCTTTCAAATCATCAAAAACAGAAGGCCATCTTAGAGATAATGAAGGAGCCATTCTACTTGACCAGAGGTCCTGTCAAATGATACATGGGTTAGCACATCTAAAAAACACTTGTAGGCACATGCATGTATACAATGCATGTACAAATACATGGCTCTGTTAACTGAATGAATGAATGAATCATGAATGCGTGCACGATGAAGGAACAGGATTGAAAGAGACACCGAGTTTGCTTGCTTCCGTCTGGACAGGTAGAATATGTCTGAATTCATAATGTTTCATTGCTCAGTCTAGAACCAAAGATCTCCGCTTGAACCCTCTCATAGGTGTAGGCTATCAAGCTGAAGCTAACGTTAGTTCAGTATGGCTCCCCAATGTTTGGGATGTTATAACATTGACTGGGTAGATTTACCTGCAATAAATAACAGTACAAGAAGTGCTATTTGTTTTATTTATTCATTTAGCTACGTCTAAGCTATTTTACATAGCCTAATTTCATAGCCCTCTGTTTCACTTGTACCCAAGCTACAGGTTTCATACTCATTTGTTTGTAACAAACAGGTCAAAATCGTTGTCTATTAGTCTAGGTCATTAGGTCATTGTTTTTTTCATGAAGTGGGAAGCTTAGTGTTATAATTTTATCTATGAAATGACATGCTATTATATTCCACTCTGCACTTGAATGTGAGTAAGCTGTGAGCTAGTTGTGTGGTGGGTTAACCTTGAGCTACAGAGTAAGAGAGGGGAATAGGGGATGTTCGTCTGATACAAAAGCAGCCGTCCTTTCTTATTGAACCGTGGCTACAGAAGTAGCCTTTCGTTCGCTTTGTGAGATACAGACCTACAATGTCAATATTATCACATCTCACTCATCTAATTCAAAGAAAAATTTAATTTCTCATTTATATTGTCACTTGTTGCCACTGCCTTTAGCTTGACGTTTGACATTTTGTTGTTTTGACTAGCAGAGGCTACCTTAGCTGTAATACATACTTTGAACTGTGTGGCGCAAGACTAAATAGTAGTTTGGCGAACATTTTACACATTGGACTTTTAATGTTTACAAAGAAAACTGAAAAACAAAAATAAAACCACTAAAACCTAATACTGGCTGAGCCAGAGCTGCTTTGTGCTGCGGCTGTAATTAAAAAGTCACAAAGCAAGCCTGAGTTAAACAGTTCAGCGACAGCCTTGGAGAGAATAATGGCCTGTGATGATCCCACCTCAACGTCCTACCCGGCCTGCTTGTCGCTCTTGGCTCTAATTGATCTGCTTCTAAGCGGGTAACTGTTCAGCATGCCAGAATTGACCCCAGGTCACAGCAGCCTTTACTGCAGGGGCCCCTGGCAAGCCAGGAGAGGAGCTCCATCCATCACCAGAACTCTGCAGTCTGACAGAGTCATTGTCAATTATTTGATGAACTGTGTGATCTATTTCAGATAAAGTTCATTCTTCATGGGTGCAGACTGGGTTAGTGAATGCAGTCTTCCTGTAGTTCTGGCATGTGCATCCAGTGCCATAATGGGACAAAGTTGTTTAGAATAGACATTACAAAGGAATATTCCTTTTCAGGATGTTGTTGTTGTGTTATTTTGAACCCAGGTACTAAAGAATGTAATCTTGTAAAGTTTGACTGTGATCTGGCTGCAGTCCACAAGGATACAAACACTGTATAAAGCCATTGTAATAGGGTTAGCTTTTTGTGGAGAAATAAACACTTTGCGATTTAGAAGATTAGTGTACATTAATGGTGATGTTTCCCTAAAAGTAGGAATAGCATACTTACTAGGTTACCAGTAGTGCCGTTCATTTTGAGTGCGTTTTCTCTGGTAATTTAGGCCTACAGACCTTCAGTGTGTGGTTGTCATGCACATTGGAAATGCAACTATACTGTACAGTCTCCACTGGACATGATCTTCACTCAAAACTGTGATCGTTTTGAAAGTAATTTGCCTTTGAAGTTTACAACTGAACTAAACACAGTGGTGCTTTGTTGAATGGAATTAAGTTTACAGCTGACATCCTGCTACCTGATTAGGCAGGTGAAGAAGCCACAGTAAACAGACTTATTGCCTCTTACATTGAGGGTTCAGTGCTGAGTGGCTGTAAACTCTCATCAGAAACTCCTCACATTTTATTTCATATTAAATATGAAACACTTTTGCTTTTGACGTTGCAAATTAAATACAAGTATTCTCTGGTGTCAATCATGGCAGCTAGAGATACTATCACCCCCAGCTCGCCCCTTAAAAGATGAAACAGTCTGTCCCCACCAGTGCATCCTGTGTGACCCAGAGATGACCCCTGAATCCCATGTTATGGGTGCGAGCATGAATGGAACCCCTCAGAGGAAATGGCTGTGCAACACGCAGGTCACTCTGGCCCCAGCCCCTTTACCCTCTGCGCTACTCCACACACACAAATACGTACAATGTCCTCGCAGCATTGGGGGCAACACTCTTTTCTATCAGAGGAATTCTTGGGGATTTTTTCAGAACTACCTCGCAGGCAAATGAAATTAGTGAGGATAGTGGTGACAGAGTGGCCATTGTGAAAGTCACACAATGCGGCGCCTTCATCCAGCTCCATGCTCGCAATGGAAAGTCCTGCCTTTCAGACCAGCGCTGTGGCCTGCAGGGCCATTCTGGTCTTACTCCGTCTCTTCTCCCCCCGTTGTTCCCCTCCTATCCCCCCCTCCCTCCCCAAAAAGACCTGACGGGGGTTTTATTCCTTTGGCGACAGGGGTAAAAAAGAATCATTAACCGGGCGTCTGAGACAAGGGAGCTTTTAGAAGTGCTGGGCCGAGGCCAGCTCCAGGTTGGACTCCGCATCACCTGATTCAGCCATCATCCAGCCTCACACTGCTAATTCCTGTCAGACAGGATGTAGTCTGTGGGAAAGAAGTGAAGTAGATGGGCCAAGATCTCCCGATACTATTATTCATATAACGTGCTTTTTATGATCTTCAACTTTGGAGAAAACACAAAATAAAAGATTTTCTTGAATATTATTTTTGTCTGTACTATTAAAGGTGTGAAGTGGCATCATAACATGTTGATTCCAGCAGCATTGCGATATAATTTATGCTATTTCAAAATTGGTCAGTACTCAAAGTGATCATATTCAGACATAACCAGTGACCATCATAAAAGTTTGGTCCCTTGTGAAGAAACTAAGAAAGGAAAACTTTCTTGCCTCTAAGGGAGCACAGCTAGATGAAATCTGCATGTCTGAGCCATACTCTAAAAATATAACAAACTATCATGCAAAGAGGGGCTCTTTGTTGATGGCTAGTCTGTCATACATTCCTACACACAATTAAACTTCACTTCGGGTGCGGGGAACAGTGCCGTCTTTATGAGCCTCGCTCACCGAACGTTTGCCATCATTCACCTTATTGGAACGCCCGTGAACAGACGCGATCACATTTTAAAATTCATGGATTTGCAACCTTCAAAAGCACAATTGTACAAAACAAGGTTTTGCCGGAATTTTTACATGCTTTTTATGTCCCCTGTTGGAGAAGGTCCCACTGGCACTCACAGAGGGTGTCTTTGTCAACCTAAGGGGCCAATTGACAGCCCCAGGGTACTGTTGCTAAGGTTTGATTAGAAAGAATGCATGACCCCATTGGTATATGACACAGTTATTATGATGAATTTTGTTTTGCTTATCTGTTTTCTGTTAAACCTGAAGATTCAAGTCTGCTTGTTATTGCACAGTGGCATAATGTCTGATAAATCTGGTGAAAGGCACAGGTGTAGGTTGTGATGAAAAGAACATTCTTTTGCAACGTAATGAGAAGGTGTTACCATTGATAATTTTATAATGAAAAACATTGCCTTTAATGAACAGTTCTCATCTACTTTACTAACAAGAACTTGATGGTGTGTTTTGAATAGATAGTTGAATAGTTTTGAATATCAAGTCATCAGTACATGAGAACAGACAGTACAGGGTGGGGCTATCCAAAGGGACTGATCATATCCTTTTAATCAGGGCAATGGCTTATTGATTTAATCATTGCCATGAGATTAGGCTGCAGACACAAGTCTCTGTGTATTCCTTGTGTTTTTCTCTTCTGCTAATGTTGTCTAAGTGACTTAAGCACTTCCAAAAGCCTGTCATATAAATTTGCGAACAGTGGCTTTGCTCACATGGTGGGGATGAAGGCTTTTAATGTTTTAATGTTTAATGTTTTAATGTTTATTGGACCATTGTGGGGATGCCAGATATATATACTCTCTCATGATTGCCATCAGGCAGTCCATCACACACCAACCAGTCCATCACAAACCAAGAAAACAAAATGAAACAGACTTAGATGCTGTTTGCAATTGCATACATACATGAAAGCTATTTGTTGCGATTGCCTGATGTCATTTTGAGGCCAAGTTGCCCATGTAATGGAATTCTTCCATTCCAGCCTGTTTGAGCTTGTTACATTTTGTGATGGGGGGATATCTTCCTTTTTCGCATTTTGGGGATATTCTTGGTGAAGTTCTTTATCCGAGCAATTCTGGCACAGACTCAGGCGAAGGCAGTGTGCAATATGTTCCTGATGTTGATGGTAAATGCATGGGCCCATTGCACTTAAATGAGGGGATAATGGTAAAGATTAGAGCTCCCTGTAGTAGTTTTATATTGGATTTTGGGGGTTGGGGATGGAATGAAGGGCACTGAACAGCTGTTGATGCCCCCTAGGTGAATGGGGCACCCCGCAGCTTAATGCTGTCTGAGATGGGCCCGAGTGAGGCGTAATGAAGGCATTCTCAGGCCTCTGTCACCACCCCCTCACACACACACACACACACACACACACACACATGCTCATTCCCCCCCGCCTCCTGCTTTCTTTGTCTCCAGTGCTTACCAGGCAGTGCTCAATGATTAAACAGAGGGGGTAGATGTACTGTACAGTGAATGGAGTCCAGGGTGACAGTCCTTGACAGGGGGATGGAGAGAGAGGGAGGGAGGGAGGGAATGAGTTGGCTTGAGGAAAAATGCAATCATTCATGGTTAACTTATGGTTGTAGATGTTTTCAAAGTTACTCGGAAGAAAATTTGTATTGATTTTCTTACTTACTTACTCTTTCTCTCTCTCTCTCTCTCTCTCTCTCTCTCTCTTTCTGTATTTTTATATCTGTAGGAAAAGGAAAGAAAATAAGTTAATGTTATTTGACAAGTCTCCTGTAAGGATTATAACAATACCCTGGTTATAATCTTGGTTATAATCTTGGTTATAACGGAATACTAAATTGGTTTGAGACTACATATTCTGCATATTGTCCTATCTCACTGTCAACTCTTTACAGTTTCAATCAACAACCTACAGAGAGTCACCTCATGAGAGAGTAATTTCATCTGTCTAATACATGCCTGTCTATCTACACTTGATAGACCAGGTGGAAATTGCATGTTTTTGTTTGTGTATTATTAAATGAAAGACAAGATATTTAGATTGAACTTTTACGTTTTTCTCATGATGTGACTGTTATTGAGTGACAGTCGTCTGGATGATGGCAGTCTTTATCTTGCAAACAAAGCCTCTAAAAGGAACAGGTGACAAAGCACTGACAGAAACCCCCACACCTCCACTCACGCACACACACACACACACACACACACACACACACACACACACACGCACCACCCTTAGACTAGTTGTCTCTTCGCTGAGAACAGATGGCAAAGGGCCTGTTGCTAAGGATCAGGCCTAAGGAATCCATTTTTTAATTCCAGATTATTTGCTCCAGTAGCACAAGCAATATCCCAAGCTTTCTCAAGGCCAAATGAAAGGAAGATGCACACAATAGGATGACATGGAGCTGGTGCAGTGCTGTTTTTGGAGAGGTGGGGTGAAGGGGGCACTGGAGAAAGAGATCTTTACTTCTACTTAAACTCTGCTAAAGGTTTCGAGAGGTGGTGTTCACACAAGATTCGTTTTGGAAGACAGATAGAATGATAATAATAATGGGGACCCCACTGATGAAACCTACGAAGACTGGCTAAACTCTGGTTTGTTGGTTTGTCTAATTGAGGTAAAAATGTACCCCTTGCTCTCTTGATTTCTTTTTTATCTTCGTCTGCTCACATCTTAAGGAATAACAATCAGACCGCTAGGTACATAGAAACTCTAGGGGCAAAAGAGAGAGAGAGAAGGACGAGAAAAGCTGGTCTAAGCCAAGCAAAGAGTGCTGGTGGTCCCTAGAGCTGTTTGATTGTTGAGCTCTACTGCAGAGCTGATATTTGTGTTATCCGTGACAAGATTTTAATGGGGCTCATTTGTAAAAAGAAACCAGAGTGATCTTTTCTTTAGCTACTGAAAGATAGAGGAAGAGCACAAAGTAACACAAGCACACCATTGCGATAAGCAAACATTGCCATAAAGAACTTCAATTTGAATATCCTCATGATTATTATTAATAAAATTCTTTTTATTAGTTATTGGTGAAAGTTATTACCAATGCTGAACTGATTGTGCAAGTTATGCAACACACTTTAGCCACGAGTCTCTCTCTTTCTCTCTCTCTCTCTCTCTCTCTCTCTCTCTATGTGTGTGTGTGTGTGTAAGAGAGAGGGAGATGGGGGAATAGATAGAGGGACAGTTGTCCAAAAAGCAATCACATTCTAAATCTGCTGGATTAAGAGATACCTTGTGCTTGTAGACATTCTTTAGCATATGCTTAAGCAGGAGGAGGTTTGGTAAATCTCTGTTTTTTCCCCCTAGTTCCAAGCTTTCATCACAATCCTTGCGTCATAAGACTTGATCTTAAGCCGATTCTGAGTAACCTTGTGAACAAATGAACACAGTCAAAAAACTCAGGAGGAGCAAGGAGAAGTTGGTGAATCACACACATACAAAAAAAAAAAAACATTCCATAATGGCCTCCAAGACTCATAACAAAACAGCTTTACAATCATTGATCCAACTCTTTAGGATATAAATATTTAATTTATATGACATAAGTTTTGCATGGCAATTACATGCATGTATGTGTATGAGTGTGTGTGTGTGTGTGTGTGTGTGTGTGTGTGTGTGTGTGTGTGTGTGTGTTTGTGTGTGTGTGTGCATGCTGATGTGCATATGTGCATTTAATTGAACTTTGTATTAACTATGGCCATATGCTTCCAACTGAGGTTCTTGCTGTGTGATCTCTTCAATCCTTCACGCCCCCTCAGAGCTGATCACAGCAGCTAAACCAAGTGTGTGTCTACTGTATGCAGTCTCCAGAGGCAATCACCAAAATCCAGAACCAAAACTAAGCTTCACTGCACTGTGCCTCTCCAAGAAAATTCCAAGAACATATCTGGTAATGAGTGACCCACTAATGTCTTTTACCTCAAGTTCATAAATCACAAAACCTACACATGCTGTAATCATAGTTGTGGGTTTGATTCTGTCAGCTGTATGGCATGCTATTGTAGATGTAGCAATATCTTTGACAAAATTCATTTTGAATGACTGAAACTGAATGAAATGTAAATGTAATTAACACTAGTGAAACTGAATTCAATGTAAATGTAATTAACACTAGTGAAACTGCTATGCACACACCTGTTTTTCTTCCTCTGGGCTTTGGCCAGACTAGTGTTGGGTCTGCTGGAGGCATCTGCGTTACCATTGCAAGACGGATGTGAGGTGATCGTGAGGGGGCCGTGCACGAGTGAGAGGACTGTCTGTTTGTTCGAAGAGACTCTCTGGCGTCAGGCAGTCTGACCAGAGGCCTTTTCGTCATGTTAGATTTCCTCCTCTTCACTGTTTCCTCCATGATCTGCCCCTATCTGTCTTTTTTCCTTCTCTCTCTCTCCCTTTTTCTAACCTCCATTCGCTCAGGCCTAGTCTCCCTCACATCCTGATTATAATGTCATTAAGTCATTAAAAACCTCATTGATGTAATGTCTGTAAGACTGCATCTCTCTCTCTCTCTCTTTCTCTCTCTCTCTCTCTCTCTCTATCCCTCCCTCTCTAATGCAGGATCCTTGAAGGGGTTTCTTTTTGGACTGTTTGAACTCTGTCTGATGTTGTGACACATTAAAAGGAGGTGTATGTTTTGTGTTCTGTTCTAAATCAAACCTCATTATTATTACCTGGATTTTTAATCCAAGCCCTCCATTGTCATGAAAAACGCCAGTTGAAGCTCCAGGAGGTCTTTTATTTATAACTCACACACGCATGTTTCACACATGGCTTCTAACATTGCTTCTTCACAAACTTTCACTTTCACTTTCACGAACTGACATTCCTGATTATATCCAGTCTATCACCTGTTAATGGTTGTGATGTAATTACAGCTTGTACATAGGCTTTTACTCCATGCTCTATGTCACATGCATCTCTGTCTGGCATAGAACTGTGTGACAACATGTCTACCACCACAAGTTGCTTCCCTGGGACATAGACAGCAACTGCATTGAATTTCATCAGTATGGTGGTGGGCATGGACAAAGTATTGGATCTCTGATTTCCTGAATTGGCACTTGCGTTGGTTGAGCTTCAGACCAGACGCTCTAATGGTCTCGAGCACCTTTTGTAGGTTCCTGTCATTTCTGTCCTTGCCGTAGATCAGGATCTCCGGAAACAGAAACGACCCACCGGCGTGAGGAAAGTTTTAAGCTTCCTGCTACTAGCCTCCAGTGGTATCTGCCAGAAACCACTAGAAGCAACAGTGGAAAATACAGTAGAAAGCTTCGGTGATATATCATCAAGTGTGGGCAGAATAAATCTCTCACGTTTCACTGCCTTGTTTAGCTTTGTCAGGTTGACACAGATTCTGGGCTTTTTGTTCTTTTTAATTACTGGCACCGTGGGGGTACACCAATCAGTAGCTTACTCTATGATGCCTAGCGATTTCATACGTTTAAGCTCCTCTTCCACTTGAGGCAGGATCGGGAAGGGAATACATCAGGGTGTGGCAATGCTATAAGGGTTGACAAAAGGCTGGAGTTCAGGTTTAACAGGCTCACGTTTTAAAAGTCCAATATCTCCAAAATGGGCCCCTCATTACACAAATCCAAAATTTATATTTCACACCAGGTTTCTCAGTCTCTGCTAAAAAATGTATTTAGACTGTGTATGTATTAGACTGCCTTTAAAAATTGTAAAGACTGCCTTTTTCTCTTTAAAGAAGGGCTAAGCAACGTTCAGTTTTTTTCTCTCACAAGCTCCCTCTAAAGACCGCTGTATTGCATTGTATTGCACTGCATTCTATTGGAGGCAGTCCGTGCTGCTAAACATTGCAAGTGCTGTATCTACCGTTATACACTGTTAGACTTTTCTAAGTTTTTTTTACAGTAACTAACTGGCAATCCGGTTGCCAGTATGTTACTGTAATTCTTAAATACAGTACTATACTGTATTTCATTTTACAGTAACAGTACTGTACAATTCAAAGTTATCAGTATAATACTGTAACCCATCTAAGCCTTTAACCTCTTTTAATTATTTAATTTTATTATTATTATTATTATTATTATTATTATTACAGTGATTATCATTATTATTACTAGGTAGTATGTTGTGCCTACTGTCATTGTTTATTATAATAATTACAGAACCAGTTTTCAAATTACCACAAAATATCATATTTTATCAAGTTTTGTTGTTGGCGTGACTGAAGAAAGGCAGTGGCTTACTGCAAATTCAAAAAATAAATAAAACGGTCAACCAAAGTTCCCAGAATGCATTTCTAACTACAGTAATTTACTTTAAAAAACAATGTCAAGTATTTTACCGTTTGATATACAATAATATACTGTAGAAATTACAGAGAAGTCTAACAGTGTAGGCCACGGTGGCGCATTCTACACCGTTCGTTCGCCGTGTAATGACTCATTTTAGCATCCTAAACAGTATGAAAAAAATTAATTAAATGAAAAATGTTGCATAGTGGGCCTTTAAGTCACAGTACTCTAGTTAGTTCATACAAATGTCTCACAAACGCCTCTACAACTCTCCCCTTTCCGTTGCGAGCGCTTGTGGAAGCATGCACGCAAGTGAATGATATTCCGCTTCGGAAAGTGTTCATCAAACTTTTGTGTTATGCTGAATATGGGCTCTGCCTCCTTACCCCCATAGCGTAGAGGAGTGAATTGACTTGAATTTCACTATCTTCTCTATCCATTTTTTTAGCAACCCTGTAGCGAGAGAAACATTGTCTCCATACCGGCCACTCTCAAAACACTCCTTTAAAATGCTGTTTATATTTTGATATCTACATCCAGTGGCATGCATAGATAGAGACGAGGTTGTGCAAAAGCACTTGCCCCTCTGCCTTCTGTCCAAAAAAGTGCCCTTTTGAATTTTTTGTTTTGTTTTGTTTTTTACAGTTTATTGAGGCCAATATTGACATGATATTTTAAAAAAGTTGTGCGATATTATGAGTATGGAAATAATGGCCTGGTGTGTTAGCCCTCCACACACACCCCGACCTCTGTCTCTCTTCTTCTGTCAACATGTGTGCAATTCATTGAATGTGAGGCATGTTGCAGCAGTTTAGTAGAACTGAAGCCACAGCTGACATCACACAGGCCAGTCAGCTCTTCCCCTGCCCCTCCAGCCAGGTAACACATGAATTGAGTGCAATTGGTCATTTTACAGGGTAGCCTACGTGGCTGAAAATTAAATGCCTAAAAATGCTTAGTCTAGAGGAGGATACAGATTTGATCATTTTGTGCTGTAGCTTTTAATTTTTAGAGAATGTTTCAAATAAATGTCAAATTGCGTTCGACCTGTGTGTTTTTTTTTAATCTCAGACTTTTATAATTAGGTCTTCCACATGTGCAAAAGTGCCCTTTTTCCCCCTGGAGCACATGCCCCCCAAAATGTCTGTGCATGCCACTGTGCATCAGAGCAAATTGAGAAGGTGATTAGTTTGTTCCTGGTCCTCACCAATGCCATTCTCACAGATGGAATGTGACTATTAGATTATGTTTAAAGGTACAATGTGTAGCATTTTTGTTGTTACCATCACATCATATTTACCAATCAATTAATATTTACCACCACCATCAATGTCAAGTATTCCAAATGGCCCAAATGGGTGGCCTCACTCCATAGTCATTCGCCATCTTGAAATACATTAGCAGGTAAGGGACACTGATGATTCGCCGTTCACGTTTTTCGCTTTCATGTGAATGTTTTGAAAAAGAAAACAAGGCGGATCACACATACTCAAAACCCATATTTCAGGAAAAGGTGTCTTCTTCTTCTCCCAAAAAAGAAAAAGGGTATTGAAAAGAGCAAGACCAGTGACATTGGAAAAAAGAGTGAACATCGATCGGACCTGCTAATTCCCTAAAGTTAAAAGTGAGTGGCATGAATCATGAATGCGTGCACGATGAAGGAACAGGATTGAAAGAGACAACGCGTTTGCTTGCTTCCTTCTGGACAGGTAGAATATGTCTGAATTCATAATGTTTCATTGCTCAATCGTCTAGCAGGTCTAACAGTAGGTGTAGGCTATCAAGCTGAAGCTAACGTTAGTTCAGTATGGCTCCCCAATGTTTGGGATGTTATAACATTGACTGGGTAATTTACCTTTAATGCAATGAATAACAGTGCCAGAAGTGCTTTTTATTTTATTTATTCATTATTATTCATTATTTATTCTAAGCCATTTTACACAGCCTAATTTCATAGCCCTCTGTTTGACTTGTACCCACAGGCTACAGGTTTCATACTCGTTTGTTTGTAACAAACAGGTAAAAATCGTTGTCTATTAGGCGAGGGCATTAGGCTCTAATATTACACACTTGAGCACTGCAAAAAAGCTTGTCCAGGATTTAAGATATAAATATTTAAAACTAGCAGAAAATGACTTCAAACTAGTATTTTCTGTCCTTGCAGCAAGATAATTGTACAAGTTATCTTAAAATAGACTACCTCTAGACTATATTACAGCCAATTCAGAACTAGTTAGTAGATAATAAATCTAAAACCAAGACAAATAACCTGATGGTAAGATGAGGGAAATTTGGAGATGACCTGATAGGGGAGACAGTTTAAACCTACAGTCCACATCTACATTCAGAGTCATTCACTAATCTTACATAGAAAAATGGGCAGTATGTGCATGTTTAAAAAACACAATTCATTCATTGTACTGATGAGCAGCTAAGAAACCCAATGAGGTATGATTTTGACTTAGGTAAAACCTTGATCCAGTTCCAGATTGATGATGAGGAGCTACAGTAACAGAAGAACAGTTTTTTAATCTCAGAGGGTCTGCTGGTCTGTTTTGTTAATTGGTTTTATGGTGATCACTCAACATAGGCTCATTTATGCAAGTGAAGGAGCATTTATTGTCCACTTCATTCTGTTTCCAAAATATAACCACTTACATATCATGTCGTTTTTTTTTTTTTTCTCGGTGAGTGAATGCAAATCTATTACAAATCTGTTTACAGGAAAGGATAGTCTTTCTATAGTTACACAACCTGAAGCTGCTGAACACATTGGCTTGTACCAAAACAAGACTAGGTGCAAAACACTAAAGGAAAACAACTGTTGGATGGGTGGAGGTGGGTGGGGATGTATTTGGGGTGCATACAAGCACCTTTGCACGCCTGTTCCATCTATGGGGAGGGGGAATTGTGTGTGTGTGTTGTTTTTCTGAAGATGATAGTGATCCTTTGAGTCCCAGCCGGGGGGCCATTGGGAGGTACTGTATCATGTCCACTATCAGAGGGATGGCCAGCCGGTACCTCTCACAGAGCCAGGGGATAAATGGACTCCACACCCGCTCTGATCTCTTTATTTTATTGCCTGACACCCCCCCCCCCCCCCCCCCCCTGTCTCTCTCTTTTTCTCTCTCTTTTCTCTCTCTCTCTCTTTTTTCTTCCTAATCTGTCATTGTGAGTGCTCTGAGGAAGAAAGCTGCCTCGCGACTGCTGCTGCTTTCTCGGCTGAAGCCTCTGTGGCTTTTTGTAGGGATTATGCCACAAAAATCTGGATGAAAACACAGGGATTACAGGCAACAAAAATGTCAACATGTGTGGGCTTTTTTAACACTTCACTCTTAACCGTTTCGAGGGTAGTCAGGGTCCTGTGTTGCCGGAACCCTGCAGAACCACAAAGGAGATTAACGTTCACTTTAGCACACCGCACTCCCCTGCTGCTGATGGCCCGTCAAACGTAAACCATGTCCTCAGCCAAACTCCTTTTTCCCCAATATCACTGAGACAATTTAAGCCATTATCAGATAATCCTTAAAAACCATGCTATTTGCTGTGGTATCAGGGCAAACATCAGACATATTGCAGGTGCGGCTGGGGGCAAATGCGTAGATATACAGTAACACACATCACTGTACATTTGCGTACGAACAACTGCTATAAGATGAAGCTTTACAGTAATGTTAATTGATGTGTAATATGACTTTCTATACCATGTCTAAGCCAAATAGCCGATTGCATGATGTTTTCAGATGAGTAAAATCATCTGTGTGTAAATGTGTTGGGGGGGGGTGGGGGGTTGGGTTGGCGTTGTCTGGAGTGGGTAACAAGAGAGGCCATAGGCTGAAAATGTACCATATTAGTATGTGGAATTTTCACCGCAGAATTTTCACTGTTGTAAAGTGAAGTTCCCTTGTATTGAGCTGACAAGTTAACACTTTATAATAACTACTTCCTATAAAGCATTCATTAAACATTATTTAACATATTTGTTCATATATATATATATATATATATATATATATATATACAATAAACGAATATACAATAAACGAATGTGTTAAATAATGCTCTGTAAATGCTTAATAAGGAGTAGTTATTATAAAGTTTAAACCGCAGTTTTCAAGTCTGTGGAGTTCAACATCTTTACTCCATTTTTTCACTATCACTAACACTCCACATAACATGTACTGTAAAATATAATTTAATCATTTCTCATCCACATCAATTTATCATTCGTCATTCGGGTTTCCATGTTTAAAAAAAAAAGTTTGCCAACTCCAACCCATACACATTTTTGCTCCCTTAGAATTGATCTCCACATTAGTCCAGAACGCTGTGGAAAGGTGGAGGATAGTTGATTCTGTGAAAAGCAGTGCTCATTCAGATGAGAGGAAGAGGGATGAGGGGGAAGTGATGTCTTGGCTGCTGTCACTGAGGATGCGGTCAACCCACAATTTGAATTATCCGCATCTCATGCTCTTAGATGTGTTTTTCGACTTATAACTGACTGGCAAAAATTAAAACTCAACAAAAAAAGAATGAAAAAGAGTGAGAGAAAAGGAGCTAGACCTAGAGAGAGGAGAAGCTATGCCTTTTCCTGGCATAAATCAAGTATACGATCAGCCCGCAACCTCCCCTCCTCTGTCACTTTCATTAGGCCTTTGGCAGCGGCTGCATTGCTGTTGGCTTGGCTCGCAAAGGGGGATCCACCCTCTATAATTGCGAAGCCCTAATTGCCCAGGCACCACTTGGGCTCTTCAGGAGGGGAGGACCAACCGTCGTCAGTCTGCTCCCCTCCAGCTCCATGCAAAATGAATGCCATGTGCAAGCAAGCAACGCCCAGGCTAAGCTAGTCACTAGGGCTGCGGGCAGGCTCTTTCCATTCTCTCTCTCCTTCTCTCTCCACCTCTCTCTAGGTCTCTATCTCCCTCTCTCTTTGTCTGTCTGACTGCTTGTCTGTCTCCTCTGCCTTAAGGTTTTAACCAGAATGTCTCCTCTCTTCCACCTCTCTTTCTCTCTCTGCATCCTCTCTCCTCACGTCTCCCCCATTTTTCCCTTCTTTCCTTTACTTTTACTTTGGCTGACCAGTGTTTGCCAAACAGTGTTTGCTGGTGGTTATGGGCGAGTGTGTTGGTAAGGGCATGGGGAATGCCCACCTCTGGAATGCTGGCATCATATTCCAGTTCCATCTGGATCCACTGCCCGCCTGATCCCACTTCTGTGCCTCTGGCATCAGCCACCAGCCTCTGATGTCATTCTGCCTTTTTTCTCTCTTTCTCTCTCTCTCTCTCTCTCTCTCTCTCTCTCTCGTCTCTTTGGAATGGGCATGTTTTGTGTTTAATGTGCCACCATTTTAAGACTGGCCGAGGTTTGGCACACTGTGGTGGCGGTCCACTCCTGGGCCCTGATTGTGCGCTGAGTGCTGAGCGCACGCCCAGTCATCAGCTGGCTATGTTAGCCCCTGCCTTCAAAGAGGCCAGACCTCGCCACAGGACCATTTCTGTCAAACTGCTTTTCCATCTCGGCCTGACGGGGACTCATTAACAATCAGTGCAATAACAAGCGTGCAGCCTTTCACTTTGTCTCTCTCTCCATCAGCCCATGTCTAATGCTGTCCACCAGTCACTCCATATCTTAACATGCTGCTATTGTGTTGGGAGAAGGCCTTCCACTAAGTAATGAAAGTAAACTTGTTTTGCCAGTTGCTTTTATAAATGTGTTTTTAACTGTGATACATATTGTAGCACTATAAGTAAAGTGTTTTTATGATTTACTTGTCATGCATGTTCATAGCACTACTCATGCCCACTATAATTTAAAATCCATGGTGGGTGATTGTCATTGATTGCCATTACATTGTTCCCCCACACACATATCACGAGTACAGTAACATAATGTGACACGTTTCCTGTCCAGGATGGCGGAGTTTTAGACCCCCCTCCACACACACACACACACACACACACACACACACACACACACACTCCCACACACTCCAGTGAATAAGAATTTTCCCAGGCTCTGATGATGTTGGGGCTGTAACCCACTCAAGCTGGGGCCCAGGCGCAGCTGACGGCTGATGTTAAGAACAAACCTCCACCACCTCCACCATCATAGTGCCTGCTCCCTTAGGTCTGGCCGAGCGGCCGGCAGGAAGTGCCTAAAAATAGGCCCTTGAATCAAAGGTATGCAATGGAGGGGGCGGATACGTGAGGAGGGATGTGCTCTCGTGTTGGTGATTTTTTTCCTTTCTCTTTGCCTTCCTTTTTTTCTCTTTTCCTTTTTTCTTTCTCTCTTCTGCTGTTTTTTCTCTTTGACCATGTGCACACATGTGTCTGTGTGTGTGTTTGTCTTGTTGGTGAGCATTCTAGAGCATTTTCTCATGTGAAAGCTGGGGAGTGTGAGACCTACGGCAGCTGAGAGGGAAGAGCATGTTTGTTTTGCTTTTCAGGTTCAACACACTCAGTGTCATTGTGCAGCCATACAGCATGTACTCATCCTGCCGCTGCTGCTGTTTCCAGAGGGGACGCAACTAAATCCATCTGTAAACCCCCCCCCCCCCCCCCCACCCACACACACACACACACACACACACACACAGATATACCAGTCCCAAAGGTTACCTCACAACCCTCATCCATTGTGTTTTAATAGCTTTAGCTGCAGAGTATATATTTTTTTAAACTGGGGTTTTCCAAGATTTGAATGTATATACTGTAGAATTTCTTCAAGTTCAAAGGCTTAAGAAACAGTTCTAAATAGTTATGTGCCAACAAAAACGTCAACATGTGTGGGCTTTTTTAACACTTTACTCTTAACCGTTTCGAGGGTAGTCAGGGTCCTGTGTTGCCGGAACCTTGCAGAACCACAAAGGAAATTAACGTTCTCTTTAGCACACCGCACTCCCCTGCTGCTGATGGCCCGTCAAACGTAAACCATGTCCTCAGCCAAACTCCTTTTTCCCCAATATCACTGAGACAATTGTAAGCCATTATCAAATAATCCTTAAACTACTATAAACTACTACTATACTTAAATTACTATGCTGACAATAATGTGAGAAATGTGTACAGTGCGCTCAACGTGTGTGAGTGTTTGTGTGTGTGTGTGTGGCAGATGTGTGGGCAACAACGAGTTGGCATGGCTGGTGTCTGCGGAGCACCTGAGCACACAACAGCTTAATGAACAGAAACCTTGTAAAAAATGAAACTTCATTGCAGGGGACTCAAATAAAGACTGAGCTGAACCGCCCCTCAATTTCCTCCCCCTTTGCTCCACACTATTTGCTGGTGCTGCAGGAGCAAGAAAGCGAGAGAGGCTGGCTTCTCCTGTTTTCATCAACCTCAAATTAAACATGTACAATCTGATTACAAATGTGTCTGCAGATAAATGAACCGCAGAATCAAATCTTTTGGGATGATTTGCTGCTGTTGCTTTGGAATTTTTATTTATTCCATGTAACACCCAGGAGGAATGAGGAGAAAATGTTGAACACACGTTTTGAGAAGCTTCCTGTTTTAAGTTGATTGAAAGCACGGGACACCTAGGGAGAGATGGGAAAAGGAGAAGTGTGCAATGTTCCCACATTCTGTCCACCTGTTGTTTTATTCCCCGAGCTCCTGTGTATGTGTTGGTCCTCAACAAAAGCAGTGTGCCAGGGACAAATGTTTTGTGTTTCACCACAGAGAAAAGACCTGAGTTTATGGCCCCCTTTTTAAACTGTGTGTCTGGGAATTACTTACCTGTATGTGTGTCTCTGTGTAAATGGAAGTGTGACAGGTGTGCACATTCTTGACATTATCGAGTACACAGACAATAACCTCTGCTGGAGCTGGTTAAGTTACAGCAAGTGAACAACTAATTTAAGTTTGAGGTTCCTTGACTGCTGATGCATACTGTACTTTATGGCAAGCGACACTGAGTGGCCACCAATGTTAAGGGTCCATAATGAACATTGGTGTGGTGAGTGATTACATGACCCAAAGTTCCATACACACACACACAAACACACACACACACAAAGCCTACTCATCTAAGGAGAGAGAGTAGAAAGGAAACACATCTGGTGTCCTCCCCTTGTGAAATAAGTTCAAAGCTTTTGTGGCTCCTTGATTATTTAAACATTGTTTGAGCCAATCGAGGCGCCGATTTTCTTTCCTTTTTTCTCCCTGTGGAGAGGAGAACTATATAAAACTACACCACAGTCACTTCAACACCCCTGTCGGATAGAAAGAGAAGAGGGAGTGTGTGTGTGTGTGTGTCTGTTTGTGCGCGTGCATGCACATAAAGAAAACCCCACACACAAGACTTAGTATTTACTTTAAATCCTCTAAAGACATTGTGTCGCCCTGTGAAGCCTGTTTGACGTGGGCTTGGCTCCTTTGGACTTTGAAGTGGTCCAGCTCCTGAATGCAGAAATTCAAACCTGTGTCCTTGCGAGAGAAGTGTGTGAGCGTTCGTTTGATGTGCCCAACCACAGCCGAATACTTTTCGTTTTAGAGAGGGCCTGTCACTAACGATTTCATGGCTATAGTCTCGACGTCTGATGTAAAACAGGAACCTGAGCTCTTTGTCTGAGTTGGGTTCAATTATGTATGCTAGAATGTGTGCATTGTGTGTTTTAATAGGAGATCACTGTGACTGATCTTAGGGGGTCAAAGTGTGTACAGGGTGTCTGGGGCACCCCCCAAAATGAGGTCTGTTGTGGGGCACTCTCTCACCCTCTAATTTCACTCTAATGCTAGGTCTAGTTTTACTGTACCTCTGTGGGATATACACAAGAAACTCCATGCTGGCAGTGACCTCTAGGTTTAGTCAGTCAGGCTGTAGAAAAGAACCTGACATTGTGAGCTATTTGATTGTTGATACTCTCCCTGATGGCATGTAGTGATGCAATTACTGTAAACAAAGCTGATAAGTTGTACATCTTTCAGCTAGAAGCAGGCAGCCTTGGGAGATATCTCTCTGAGATGGATTGTAGGGTGTAGCGATAGGCTGACATTTGTGGTTCTCCTTCTAAGACAGTTCTGACAAAAACCAGCACAACTGCATCATCATCCAGCCTCCCCTCCCCTTGCACAACAAACACACAGGCTGTCTTCTGAACTTAACCTGGACCTTCCCAGCTATTTATAGGGTGCTGGCTGCGTTGGCTGTCGCGCTTGTGATGTGGGAAAAGCTTGTCCTCTCTCCCCTCCCCTGTCGCTTGATGCATCCCAGTCGGACAACGCAAGCGCTGGGAGAGGTGATTTGGGCAGCCCATAAACCATTTGTCTGGCAAAATCTGGGTTTGTGTGTGTATGTATCTGTGTGTTTTCATGTACATGTAAATGTGCAAGCAGATGTACACACATGCATACACACACAGAAACATACACACAGAGAAAAGAGTACTCCAGGAGTTGACTACTTCCTTGGTCCCTGCCGAGGAATGGCATTCCTGAGCCATTTCGTTGCAGAACAGGAAGTGGATCCGTCGCCAGAAAGATTAGGAGCGCCGCAGAAAAAGCCCATCTCCAGTGCCTGTGAGCAGCCGAGGGGGGAGGTGGTGCTGGTGGTGTGAGTGTGTGGATGGAAGGGGTTGTGTTCCATGATTTGACACAGTGTCAAACACGTGAGATACTGGGCCCATCCACTCCACGCGGCCACTGGTCACAGGGACTAGAAGGAACAAGGGAGCGAGAGGGAGAAGGAGAAGAAGAAGGAGGTTGGGTGGGGTGAGGGGAGCCGGGACAGAATACCTGGCTCCAACCCTGAGAATTCAGCGTTGCTAATGTCCACTGGGGAAGGCTAAATAAACAAGACACATGGGGGAGGTCAGAATCTGTTTCATAACAGAGAGAAGCCAAGAAGGAGCAGAGGGAAAGAAGGGGCCGCACAAGAAAACTCATCAGCTTAAAAATGAATCATCTCTATCTCTCTCTTCCCTTTTCTCTCTCTCTCTCTCTCCCTCTCTTTCTTTTTCTTTCTCTCCCTCTCTTTCCCTCTTTTTCTCTCACTCTATCTCTTTTCCCCTCACTCTCTTTTTCTGTGTGTGTGTGTGTGTGTTCTTATCTCAGTGCTTAGTATGTTCGGTTAACCAAACAATTCAGTGCCACATGCCCAACAGTAGACTGACGGTATGGCTGCTCACTTACATCCATTTAATACAGTGCATATTTACCATCTTTAAAATGCCCTGTAACCTCCTCAGCTATCTATCACTCTTTTCAAATGCATAGTAGGCATCTACTTTGTCATGGTTTAAAACTGTACAGTGTGTGTGTGTGTCTGTGTGTGTATGCGTACGGGCACATGTGTGTGCTTTTTGGCACTATACCTCTTCCTGCAAGACTTGGCAGAGCATTTCATGTGGTTATTAATATGCCACCCAGATTTAAGAAAGTGAACCCCCTGTCAGAGACTGTTGCCATAGCATCAGCAGTGGACACAGAAGTCAGACTTGATCTGGCACTGCTTTTTTGAATGGCTCCACTGCAGTGCATTGTGGTCAGTCAATTCATTCAGAGACAGGCCCTAGTCAATATACATCAAATTTCTTTCATTTTTCCATCTTGATTAAATTGCTCTATTATGAGTATAAATAAAAACCTGTTGTGTTTGAGGAAGCTTTTAATCGAGCAGGAAGTGTCTTGCTGGTCATTTCCCATTTAGCTCATATTTCTCAGAGTGTTTTTTTGTGTCATGTTTCTTAACAGATGAGTGAGCCGTGTTAAGTTACCACAGTCTCTGAATCCAGGAAACCTATTTTCCAAAAGACAATAGCTACCGAAAACATTTCTGCAGACACATTACAGTGTGCATTAATCTTAATTTGTCATACATTACTAATGAATTTAATGTGTTATGTTGTCTTATTGATACAGTAGATGGTCTTTATAATTTATTCAAGCAAAGTGTTCAAGCAAAGCTCTATCGAACCCCATTCCAGAATGATGTGAAACTAAACATATTATCCCCACTTCATCAGGGAGGAGTTTAGAAAGGCTGTTATCTTTGGCTTGATCAGCTGCCGGCTGAAAATGGGTCAGGATTTCTGGATCTTGGCAGTTTATTTGAATAAACAAGCCTTTCTTAGAGACTCTACAATTGAGCCAGTAGTCACAGCCATAAAGTGATGTAGCCTCATCAACGCTTTTTTGTCCGTTAAGCATACAGTAAGAAAATGGTGTTGTCCCTTTTTCTCAGACTGTTTACTTGTACTAAAAACTGATGTGCTTTGGGCTGAGGTCAAGGTAAAGGTGACTAGTCTAGTATACAATCAGGATAGATTGAGTGTTTCCTAAAATGTAATGACAAGTTCAACTGTGTTTAAGAGGTTTTGATTCAGTAAAGTTTGCATTCATCTGCATTCTCACCATTGGTCTTGGGCAGGCTGAATGGATTGCTCTTTTCCTTTCTTACTTGTCATGACCCAAGACACATTAGAAGAGAGAGAAAGAAAGAGGGAGAGAGTCAGAAGGACTCAGGAGCTAAGGAGCACACTTTATAGACACAAATAATCCCAAATTGAGAATGTCACCTTAGAGATGGGTGGCTTTTATTTTTGTTAGCCAAGCCACCAATGTTTTATCCTCCAGGGAATGCCATCTGGGTTTCCCACGAGTGGGAGTCTACAATTCCTGCCTGCCCAAGGAGAGAGAGAAAAAAAAGAGAGGGAGGGAGACAGACAAAGAAAGAGAGAGAGGAGAGAGGAGCTGAACCATTCCCCAAGACCTCAGGGTGATTGATAGCAGATGGTAAACTGGTTCACAAACAGGGCAGCATTATGTTGTTTTTCATTATGATTACATTCTTCTGGTGTCAAAATTAGCCAAAAGTTAAAAAGAGTGGGGAGTCATTTTAAGACAAACTTTGGCGAGGGCATTTCTGTGAAAGAGAGAAGAGTGTCTTGGACTCCAGATAGCTGGAGATGGCCAAGGGTGCTGAGGGCATTCTTAAGGGTCCACATCTATGACTCATTGGCAGAGAGGCTCTCCTTCCCTCTCCTCTGCAGAACATACCATTGCAGGGATGCAAAAAGTACTTCTGAATAGTCTGGACCCAGATGATGACCACACTCTTCATCAAAATAAATATTATGTAGACCTCAGCCAGATTGGGAGTAACTGGCTACAGTATGTTCAGAAGAATAGCGTACAGTTCAATTACACACTCTCTCTCACACACATACATACACACATACACATTCTATTCAATAGAAAGAGAGAGAAAGAGAGAGAGAGATATCTTAGGGAACAATAATATCAGTAAGTGGATTATTGTTTTATGACCATGTCCCTATGTTCATGCACAGGTTTGTATTTTGCCAAACGGCACTTTTAAAATTTTGTTAGGTCATCCCCTGAGATTTCCTTCACCTACAGTCTGCCTGTACTAATCAAAATGCAAAAAGGTTGCATATTACACTTCTGATATTTCAAGAATTCCATTGGATGCTATATTGAATCTCCTTTTCAATGTTTTATTGTATTTGAGGCATATTAGCACTGTTGATATCACAGACTCAATAAGAGACAGCCCAGCAAAAATGAATGCAGAAAAAAACTAGAAACACAGAAATGTTTTGTCCTCTATCTGGCTTAATCCTTGAGCTTCTGACCAATTTAAATCAAAATCTTCCTGATTTCTTCTCCTTATGCCAGTGGGGAGACACTTACATACTCCAATTAGATTTGACTGACCTGACTGGCCCTCCTGGGCACTGGGGTGCTCAACCCAATTTACGGTCTGTTTTACATTTCTGTTGATGTTTGCAAGTTAACTTTGGCGCACTGTTGTTCTCTGATTGTTTTTTGCCTAAAATCTCTAATTGATAGAAATAGTTGAGATTCACACTGTGTCTGTGTTTTATATTCATAGACATGTTTTGGAATTTGCTTGTCTGAGAAATATGTCTTGACTGCAAATATGAACCAATATTTTAAGTAAGTACTCAAAAAGCATGAGTCCAACCACCCAACTGTACAATAGGATGACACAATTAACTGACAATCCAAAAGTCATAGCATTGTTGCTAACCTGTCATTATCTTTGTCATTATACTCCATAATTCAATAGCAGTAGTATAGTTGCTGATGATGTCAGAATGGTGTGTAGGGGTTTTTTTGGCTTACTTTGTATATATGCATATTGCGCAATTAATTAAGCAATGAGGCTTTGTGTCATCTTAAATAGGATTATTTATGAACCCATCTTTTGTAATGACAGCAACCTAGACCACAGATATCCTATAGTGTTGATAACACATTCTTTGTAAATTTGAATGTTGTAAATGTATTAATTGGTGAAACACAGTGTTAGCTGTCCTGTTGAATATATGTCAATATCCCCACCCAATCAGCTATTCAAACACTATAGTCTGCTATGGTGATATACTGCTATGGGCACACACACACACACACACACAAAAAAATATGGGCTGAAGTAGCCTATTTGAAAACAGTGCTCATGTGGCGCTAGTTCGCACACAGCACCAATGGGAAACTTGTACTGCACAAGCAAGACTCCCTTCAAATAAGGTAGACCACAAACCAGGGCTGTCAGCTCCACACAGGTTTGTCAAATGTCAGCCAAGCCACTGTGCCATTTTCAAAACGACCACAGCTGAAATTATATGTCAGGCGAGAAGCCCTTGAAACCCAGTGAAGCAGACAGGAATGGTCAGTGCTTGGAAATCCATACTATTTTATTTTTCTGTCCTCCTTGGGAAGTTCCCCCCACACATACCTGTGGAGAGCACAAGCCAAGGAGTGACTCAGAAAACTGAACTGAACCCAAATGACCAGATTATACTCAACTTCATTTGGGCATTCAAACAACAACTGGGCACAAACATGTTATTAAGTAATAATGACTGTTTTCACCATTTCCTTTGTCAGACCCTCTATTTATTAGCTTTGAAGAAACTAAATAGCGGTGTATAGAGACCACCTGAAACTGCATGGATCAATTGCATGGATCATTGTCATACGAATGTTACCAGCTGTTCCTATAAGAATGTGAATAAACATTTTTTTGGCAGCATTGAGCATTCAGTAGTAGACTTACAATAGCAACTAGACCACGGGGTGGCCTTGCCTTTTTTGTTTGCGTACGTATGCAAAGTTAGCTGCTGTTAATTAGCTTCTATGCTAATAATGCTAACAATACTAATGATGCTAACAGTGATGCTCAGTGGACTTAGCTGATGTGAATTAGCATATATGCTAAAAATGCTAATAATGATAGCTATGCTAACAATGCTAAGTAGCTAACTTGCAGTTAGCAGTTGCTAGGGTAACAACAGACAATGATCATGTGACATATGCAGACACATACACACACACACACACACATTTCTCCCATTCATTTGAATGAGGAAAAAACGTGAAAAACATGAATAACTGTAGAACGACAACAGATATAAATAAAATAAATGTAAGCACACCGATCAAGATCAGGCCAGACGTTTTAGATTTGGAACGGTGTCTCTATCTTGAAAAAATTTTCACACATTTTTCCCATTCATTTGAAAGGGGAAAAAACGACAAGAAAAATGTGAATAATGGACAAACGACAAGATATATCAAAAATCTGAATGTAAGCAGACCGATCGAGATCAGGCCGGACGTTTTAGATTTGGAACGGTGTCTCTATCTCGAAAGCTCTAGAAATCGCGTCGGAAAAATAACTAGACTGCATTTGCTGGGCAGAAACTGCAAGGTGGACTTGCCACACACCCCCAACAGCCCCCCCAACACCCTCCCACCAACCCTGCCTCTCCACCACCCCCCCCCCAAAAAAAAACAGCCCTCCACAACCCCCGAACACGTCTGGCCTGATCTTTTTGATATCTCTTATCGTTCACCCGTTATCCCTTTTTTTCTTGTGGTGTTGGTGGTGGTGGTGGTGTTGGGGGGGTGTTCAGAGGGTTTTTTAAAGGGTGTTGGGGGGGGGGGGGGGTTCTCCATTAGAAAGAATCGGAGAAATTGGGGTTGCAAGTCCACCTTGCGGTTTCTGCTGAGAAAATGCAGTCTAGTTTTGTATTTATGACTAATTGTTGTGGACTTTCTGATAGAACACATTAGGAGAGACAGCACAATAGCTAAACACACATGCACTCACAAACACACACACATAGGGGAAGTTAAACCGCAACCAAGCCACATTTGTGTAGCCAAAGCAAATCGTCCACAGAGAAACCCAACACAGACTTCAATGCTTGAACATTCTCAAAGAGCCCACAGCATGATGAGAACCATTCCACTCACTGGAGTCTCACATCCCACTGTGTAAACACTCCTAGTGAATGTATACTCAAAGCTCGAAAGGCCATAAAATTACAAAAATAAGTATCAACTTCTAGTTCCTATATCGAGAAACTTTTCCATAGTCCCATCTAAAATGGGTGGAAGTGCAGGGCTGGGGTGGTGGTGGAAGGAGTGGGATAGAAAGAGGTAGAGGGTGGAAAAAAAACGTTGGTATCTTTTTGTTGGATGGGAGAGCTCCCATTGTCTTCTGCACCACTAAACTGTGAGTACAGAGTGGGGTGGTAGGCTGGTTGTTGTCTGCGGGTCAGTGGTAACAGGGATTGGTCAGCATGGGTGTGACCAGACGGAGGCATTCAAGGCGTGTCTTCTCCTTCTCAGGGAGAGAGGGACCCTCCACTCCAGGAGTGAAGCTGTGTTCTGGCATGAGGGTGCTCTGTTGATTTCAATATCTTAACTTATTTCGCTTGGCCTTCTTGGGAGTGATAGTCAAACTGCTAAGCCGGTTTAGTTTCCCTCTAACACACACACACACACACAAATAATTTCTGTGTATTCACAATGCTTTTTATCTGACCAACTATCAGATCTGGAAATATTATTTAGACAACACCAAAAAAAGATCCACAACCTTTTCCGTTCCACATCAGAGGAGAAATTTATTTTATCAGCTTTAGCAACTTTAAAATTTGTTAGTTATAAAACAAATGTGTATAGGCTGCATAATTTATTACAGCCATATACACAAGTGTGAAATTATAGCTTTTTTAGAAACTAGGTTAATACACACATGCAATATACTTCAGGCTCTTGTGGTGACAGTTCCTGTGAACAGGCATACATACACTCACACATTTGCAGAAGAGCTTTTCTTCTTTAAGCTGAGTGATGTACAGTATTTGTGTGTATATTTGTCACTGTGTGTTTAGGATGCTTAGGATAATCTGATTTAAGTGCCAGGATCTCACCAGTTTGTGATGTCTGTATTTTGTGCAGAAAATATGTGTGTGTGTGTGTGTGTGTGTGTTAGTGTGTGTGTGTGTGTGTGTGTGTGTGTGTGTGTGTGTGTTTACATGGGAATTTTTCTCTGGGTATACGCATGTGTGTGTATGCGAGTGTGTACAGACAAATATGAGCATGTATTATATTTCAATCCCCTTGTTCCGGTTGTACAATACCAAAAACAGGTATTGAATGTTTTATAACAGCAGGGCCAGGGGACAACAAGGAGTTATTATTTTTTCCCCCTCGCATTAACAGACTGGGTGTGTTTTTAGTCCCCAAACAGCTAGCTTTCAGGAGCACTGACCTGTGGATCAGGACATCTCACAAGCATGTTATGGCCATTGTGTGACAGTGAACAGATGTCTTTCTCCGACCCTGCGCTGCAGGGGCAAATGTTTGTTGTTGCAATTTTCCGAGGCGCAAAAAGGTTAAAACAAGCCTTAAGTCTGTGTAATACCACCAAATGCCACAAATCTGGAATGCTACGTCTATTCACCAGATGTTGTGGCCAAATAATACAAGTTAGGGGTCGGATGAAAAGGCAAATTTCAATTTGGTTGAAGTCCAGTGGGTCACAGTGTGAATATCTTTAGTGCAGATGGGTTGTGCAGTTGCAGAGACTGGGGTTATGGGGGACACATGAATAGACGAATAAACTATGAATTACTGTATGAGATGATAGTGAATTGACTATATGGAATGCATATATCCAGGTTGATTTGTGGGTTGATTCGTAAGATGGTGGAGGAAGATGTTATAGATCCAAAATGCCTTCAAGGAAATGCTCTGTTGCTTAAACTACATGGTTAAACTGCTTATGTCCTGCTGTGTAACTTGCCGCATACCAGCCATGCAGAAGAATGAGCAGCCTGAGCTACAGTAGTTGAAAAGAATGCATATGCTGGCAACAAATACCTTCAGCAATGTAAAATTACACAAGGTTTATGAAAGGGAGACATGAAATTATAGAGCAAATGCTTCCACTGACAACGTGTAATTTAGAGTTCACCAAACATCTTTTGTGTCAAATTATGTGGGTTTCTTTGAATGTCTTCACATGACAGGGTATAATTATCTAGTTCTAGAGTAATGTCATCAATGTTATTAAACTGATATTTATCATTTACCTCCACATTAATAAAATGTGTTTTCACTCCAACGTACTTCCTTCTCCTTCTCTAGAAATGTCAAAAACGTCTGAGTATTACCTTTTTCCAAGGGCTGTTAAACAATTAAAAATGTTGTCACAATTAATCTCATACAATTAAGTCGATAATTTTGATTAAAAATACCCCCTTTTTTTACCCAGTTGCACTGAAAAACACAACAGACATTATATGTATTTAGGTATCTAGGTATTATGCTTGTATTATTAGTTGTCTGACTTTTGTGAATTAGTGAAAGACTGCAGTCATTGAATACATTGAGCTAAATGCCACGAGGCCAGGGCTGGCCCACAAGTAAGCCACAGCTCCCCCTGAATCAGAATGACAGTTTCATTTCTTAAAAAAAATGTTGTATATCAATTCTTAAAGGCTCATTTTGTCTAATAATATGAATATACCATAATCAAGGCATAACATATTACTTAACAAATAACTATGTTTTAGATATGTATTAGGCTTATGTACATTCAGGGAAATGACAGACTATATTGCATAACTGCTGAAAGTGACACTTGCATTTCAAAGAGTAAGTAGTTTGACTCCTGACAGTTCAGTAGGTAAATCAGTAGGCTATCAGTAGGCTATTTAGAAAATTGGTAGTCTACCTACAGTCTACATACAGTCCTTGTCAAACATCTTTGACAGACATCTTTGTCAAAATGTCCATTTGAGACAATGAAATGAATAGTGTTTATGTTTTACAACAGTGTATAGATAGGAAAGACTGTGTGTGTGTGTGTGTGTGCGTGTGTGTGTGTGTGTGTGTGTTTGTGTGTGTGTGTGTGTCTGTGGGTGGGTGTGGGTGTGCATACACACACGCACACAGAGATCCCGTTGTAAGTCAACAGGGGAAAAGGAGTGGCTGCAATAGTCCAGTGCGTGCGGGTCCCCCAGGACAATTCAGAATAAGGGCTGGATTAAGAAACCCATTTCCACTCATCCCATCCACGGCTGCTGCCTTTGCCTCCGCTCAGGCTGTTCAATTTTGGCACGACACGTCTGGCCCCTCAGTTGGCGGCAATCTGCACCGGACATCTGTAGCCGCACTTCACTCTTCTTGTATCCTACCGGATTAGTTCAGATGTACCCGGCGACAAGGGCCCTATGCTGGGGAAACTACAGACACAGGTGGCGTTCTGCTCCCAATCCCATCTTAAAATGGCTTTACAGCTGCCAGTTGGAAAAAAAGGAAGAGAAAACATCTGTCCGGAGATTGCTGCTTTTTTAAGACTGATTAACAAAACTAAAGCTGCTGCCGCCAATCCTCCACCTTGTCAGAGTAGTTTCCAATTTTCCCATTAATGAGAGCAGGAGCATGTGGGCAGCTTACGGGCTCTTTTCAAATCCTTCAAATCGCTGCTTAGCATTTCTTTTCCTCCACTTGGGTACAGCACAAAGGTGTGCATTTGGTTTCCAAATAGCCAAACTGGAATAAGTGAACACTGTGATTCTAAGACTAAAGTCAGTATTTCTAATTTTCATTCTTTGGTTGCACAGAACTACTGTTATCAGTGGCACATGCAGACAGACCAAGATAGATAGATATTACACCAAAGTGTGAGACACTTACTGGCACTGCACAATTTATAGAATTATAATACAGCACAATAAATCAATTATGGAAGAGGATTAGGGCCACAAAACAAAAATAAATTCACTTTTTTCTCACAATTTTGACTTTCATCTCACAATTCTGACTTTTTTTTCTCACAATTCTAGCCTATCGTTATGTTCACATGCGAGGTGGAGAAGAAGGACATTTACAACATGTCAGAGGAAGCATTGGAAGCAGAGGAAGCAGTGGCATTGATGAAAGAGAGAGTTGTGTTAATTTTGTAGGCTAGCCTACCTGACGGTCCTAATACAGACAGGCATCAGTTAGCTACTAGCACGCATGCTAGGATGGAATACTGTATAAAGTGGCAGAGAATTTGTCCCGTTTTATTTAGTTTCTCTTAAATTTGAACTGTAGCCTAGTAGGCTAAAGAACACCTATAGTGTGTTATGGGCGCAGGACATAGATTCAGAACGGTGTGGGTCTAGTCCACCCAATAAGACTCTCCACATTTCTCTGTCGCTGCCTCTGTCCCTCTCTCACCCCAACATCCTGGCTCACCAAGTCTCTCCGGACCACAACACATCTACATGCAGAACATTTGTTAGCACTCACGTTCGCTATATGACTGCGCAAATGTCAGAATATCAGAATTGTGAGAAAAAAAGTCTGAATTGTGAGAAAAAAATAAGAATTGTGACTTTTTTGTGACGTTTAGTGGCCCTAATCCTCTTTTGTATTAAAGTTATAATTACAGTTTAATTACATTTTGATTGTATGGTTGACAAAGGTAAAAATAAATGACAAGAAACATACCAAATTGTTTAATCTCTTAAAGACTTGAAAATGTCTGAAATGTATTTGGACATCTGAGGCGCTTTGTTTGTCATTATCCATTTGTACCTACATGGTGAAAAACTCACAGTGGGACTAGTCTGCTAAATACTTTAGAGCTGACTGATGCACACAAGTACAGATGAGGGCTGAAATCAACCGTAAAACCCATAATCTACTGAATCTCTGAATGCTTGGTCTCCACATGACCTGGAGCAACCCTTGTTCGAACACCTTTAATGATGCAGCACCTTTTACTGGACCTCAGGGACAGTAAGTTCTGCGATGCTCAGCTGGAAGCATCATCCATTGCTTGCACATGAAGTCCACTTCCTTGAATTAATTTGCCACCTGTTGGGGCTGAGAATCCAACATGTTCCCTTTAGGATGGCTGGGGACATTAGAGCAGAACTCTAGGGATCCATTAATGACTAGTCGAATTGTGTTAAGTAACCTGCTGGTTAGAAAATACCTAAGAGAAAACAGCTGCTCTGTAAAGATGGAGCACCCTTAGCCTTGTGGTTGCTTACTCATTTTTCTTGGCCCCATGGTCTGAAACCTCTTATGGTGTTCCCACTAGTGGAAGCCATTTAATTTTATTTTATTTTGTTTGTTTTCTTTTTTTCTTGCACTTTCAGTCAGGATCTTGGTAGATTAACAACCTTCATGTCCAAATTAACCAGAAGTATTAACAATATTAACACTTTTAACACACTCAATTCATTATATGATTTTGACAATCGCAAAAAAGCAAGGACAGCAGTATAGGCATAATGTTTGTTGTTTGAATTGTTGCTCATGTTGTTTGAAGTTAGAGACATTTTTAAATTTAAATAAATTTTATCATTTATATTTAGGGCCTTTTTGAGGTTGCTCAAAATTCTTGATGTTATGAAGACAAACCGGAGATCATGAAAATTGTCCCTGTCCATAGCCTGGCTATAGATTGACTGTGAACCCCTGCTAACTATCTCAACTCAGGGAAATATTATTTAAAAACAGACTTTGTGCTCACAATGGTGATATTTCTCCTTAAGTAAACAATTTTCAGAAACCTCCTCATTTTTATGTGAAATGACCAGCATGCCATACCCAGTCATCCCACAGGGACAGACACAAGCTAATTATCCTCATTTTATCAACATTTATTTGATTGCTCATGACATGGGTGTCATGACTGGCATATCCCTGCATGACGTGTTCAGCCCTTCAACCAAATCAGTAATTTTCCCTGCAGAAAACCTCTTTTTAATGAACTCCCAGACTCCATCAGTGCTTCTCATTTATGTGTGTTAAAGATGGAGACAGAGATGGAGGAGGGGAGGTGGGGCACTTAAGACATTAAAACTCCCCTAACGAGGTCTTTCAGCTTTGCTCGTCACTGAAGTGAAATGGCCTCTCAAGTGGAGCGTGTGTTCATTTTGTTCACTCGCAAATCAAAGCCCAAAGCCTGTACCAAACCTCCAAAAGTCGACTCTAGCTCTTCATTCCAGCATGCTGACTCTGGAATAATGTCACCTGTCCTAGTAGCCTTACATTATTGTTAGGGAAGAGAAGACTGAAACAGCTGGTTGGCAAAGCCATGCAGTCATGGTAATACCCAAGCTAGCATAATGACTTAGGTGTATGGGCACACGCCACCTAATCCGCCATGAAAGTCCGGAAACGTAAATGTTCTGCCTTGTTTCAAGCCGCTAGGGCATATGCAAGGGGAAAATCTAGCATGTTTCCGATTTTAATACCTACCTCTGTGAGGGTAACCAATCCCAGATGTGCTCTAGCACAAAATGCATTTTCACCCTCTTAAAACATTTTTTGCAGGCCCTCTGAGTGTGTCTGTGTGCGTGTGTGTTCTCCTTCTCCCCCCCGAGATGACTCCAGGTCACCAACCTTCTTTTGGCTAGGGAGCTCAGATAAATAGAGCTCCATTTGAAGTCACTTAAGCTGTTTGGTTGTTGTTGGTAAACAGCATTTTTAAATAAATCTTTGTACATTATGAGAATAAAAGATGTGTGTGTGTGACTTCCACCCTCGTTCCAGGCAAAGGCTCAGCCCACAGCATTGAAGTGCTGAGCTCAATATTGCTATTGCAAATAGGGCTATTTGCCAGGAAATTATTTTTGTTTGGACTCGGCATCATGTACAACCATACAGTATACAAAAACATTTTAAGGAAAATGATATGTTGCATTTTTATGGGTTTTTCAATAATTAGAAAATAACACATTGAATTAAGCGTATTTGTGTGGGCTGTAGACTGATAGGGAGAAAGAGAGGGAGGGAGGTAAAAGGTAAAACCAGGGTAATTGACTTTACTGAACACTTCATACAGCATAAGGAATCTCCACTGGGTCTGCTGTTGCACCCTGACATGCATATTGATAAAAGAGTCATTACAATATTTGCATCTCCTGAATGCAATAAGCCATTGCTCTTTCATGATGTTGTTCTAGACTCCCACATTCACACAGTAGTGTGTGTCGGTGTGGACAGATGAGTCAGAAATACCTTTGCATGTGCTGTTTCTGCTATGCTGAGCGCTGAGCTGATCAGAACCTGGTGCTTGCATGCATATTAAAACACCAGTGGATGCAAGTGTGCTTAGCAAACGTACAAAGCTGATTGGTTTCTGTGGGCCTCAGGAACACCACTCCACACTCTGTTTCTTCTCACTCGCTTTTGCCTCACTCTTTCTTGTTTCCCTTCATTTATCAGCCACCAGGGGATTCCCCCCCCCACCCCTTCTCTCTCCCTCTCTGTCTCAGTGTGTGTAAGGGAGTGAGAGAGAGTTAGAGAGTGATTTCTGTGCCTGGACTGATGTCACACACCCCTTTGCCTATGGGATAGGCAGCTTCAGGAACATGTGAATCTTTAGAGTGTTGTGATAACAGGGAGTGGGGGCTTACAAGTGCTGTCCTCTCAATATCTTTCTCTCTCTCTCTTTGCCTCTCTTTCTCTCCCACTCACTTCCCCTCATTCTCTCTCTCTCTCTCTCTCTCTCTCTCTCTCTCTCTCTCTCTCTCT
>JAGFZM010001529.1:209339-234079 GCA_017657215.1 Limnothrissa miodon | reverse complement strand
ACAGACAGACACCCTTTGCAGAAGAGCTTGATGCCAGTGAAACATCACCGCCACCTCCAACCAAGTCCCCCGGCTCACTACAGCCACGTCTCTCCACCAGCACCCAGTCTCCACCCTCTTTCCCTCCTCCTTGGCTCCCTATTTGGTAGACCTCAGACATTTACCATGCGCTCTCATTAATTACCCACATGAATTAGGAATGAATTAGAGGAGGCAGCTCTGAGATGGGGATGCCTCAAAGAGGAGAAATGGTGCCTGTGAAATGTAGGCCAAAATATATGACTCTCTCTCTCGTTCTCTCTCTCTCTGTCCTTCTGTTTCTTTTCCTCTCTCTCTCTCTCTCCCTTTCTCTCGATTGCTCTGTTTCTCATCCTCTCTCTCTCTGTCTCTCTTGGCTTAGCAATGACACAGAAATATGAGTTCCTAAACTAAAGTGCAATGCTTTACCCTCCTGGGACCGGTGTTATCTCCTTAATGTCTCACATTATAGAACTATTTTTATTTCTATTTATCATTTTGTTTTGTTATCCTCATTTGATCCACTTCTGGGTTTTCTGCTTAAGTCTCTAGGCTCTACCTATTATGGAAGAAGTGTGTGTGTGTGTGTGTGTGTGTGTGAGTGTGTATGTGTGTGTGTGTGTGTGTGTTGGGGGTTAATACACATATAACATGTTCTCTATAAAATGAGGGCTGTGGCTAAGTACCGTTAAGTCCACTCCTACGGGTTTTAACAGGCACCGGTGATGCTTTAAAAGCACACGTTAAGTGCAACATAATACGATTCACTTCTGGATACATACTGAGCATAAGCCTGCACCAGATGTGTCTGCATGTTTACCATTGTTTGGCCCTGTGTAATATGATATATAAAAATACTCCCTATGCTAATAGGCTTTGCCTGCCGCAACCCCCACCTCTACACACACACACACACACACACACACACACACACACATTCTTTCTATTTATTCTATTTTATTCTATTTATAACTTTTAATGATGTACATATATATACATACATAGTGAACTTCTTGTTTTTCAATAAAATATTTATCACATTAAGTATAAGATTGTTATATGTTATGCAATATTGTTAAAATGGTTCCGATTCTATGTTTGTTAAGACACATACAAGACAAGTTTTCTTGTTTGGACAGGTACTGATGCAGTTGCACAGAGTGCCACTAGTCCACTAGCCCAGGTGAAGTATAGCACATGATATACGGCCAGACTCATTTGCTTCTTTTCTCGCTGTGTTTTCTTTTCGATAAGGATTCCTGAGAACTGGTTGGGAGAGCTCGCTGCCCCCAGGCTCTGTTCTATTTCAGGCTGGGGAGAAACATTACCTGTGTCACAACCATGTAAAGCAAATTTCCCTTCCATTCCATTTGAGCAATACACAGCGTCTGAGCGACTCAGATAACATGAGCTTATGTTTCTGAGAAAACAGCTGCTATAGCTATAGTCTGCCCCCCAACCTCCCCCAAATAAATGCGCTATTACTCTTTGTTTGAAAAGTCTGTGCTTTCTGCATTTGAAAATGCTGTTTATGCACATGTCTTTTTTTAGTGTACCGACAGGCCATTGGCACAATGGCTGTTTCCATTGACCCAGTATTAACCACAAATTGATGTTTATAATGTCCTCTATTAATAGACCTCTATTATCTTTGTGCTGACAATGCATTGTGATAAGTCCTATTGTAAAAATTAACTTCAGCTTCCTTAAACCCAACCTGAACAAGAATGGGAATAAAGGGAGCCCAAGGACAACTGAGGTCAGCAGACGTCTAACTCATTTGGGTTGTCATCATGATCTGCTTTGCTTGCTTGTGAAAAATTACATGTTACATGCAAATAATTTCCCATGACAGTGTAAAATTTGCTTCAATTGTGACAGGTTTTTTTTTTTTTGTTTTTTTTTTCAACAACCAATTTATTACAAATTCGTTGGCCTAGAAGAACTTTTAAAATAAATAATTATACTAATTTGCACTGGACAGTGACTCAGCTGAAGTCAGCCAAGCAGATCAGAATATCCATGTGTTGGCCCTCTGTGTTTGTTCCTACAGTAGTTGGTTCCCCAAATGCAGCCCCCCTGGGAGCTGTTTAGGTGGGTGGATACGGTCGGCTCAGGAAGGTGTCCAGAATGAGCAGTACCCCAGAGCTGGCCTAGTTAGTGACTATGCCAATAAAATTCCTTGCTTCAAAAAGAACACCAATGCAGGGAATATTGTCATTGTTGTTAACAGTGCATATTGTTAGGGTTCAAACTGGAGTGAGAGAAGTTGTGTCTTTCAGCCTGCAATAATTCAACTACTGTAGGTAGAGGTGCTGAATGGAGCCACTTTGCAGCAATTAGAGTCTAACCTTAGAATTCGTTAAAAGGAGAAAAACAGGAGGTGCCATGGCTCAGCGGGCTATGGCGTCGTGCCATGACTCCGGTGACCCGGGTTCGATTCTGGCCTGTGGTCCTTTGCTGATCCTGCCCCATCTCTCTCTCCCATGTATTTCCTATCTGTCTCTCCACTATAACTATCCAAATAAAAGGCAAAATAGTAGAGAAGGAAAAAACAAAATTCCCTGTTTGAATGGAGACACTGGAGATCACAGGGCTAGGAAAAGGCCATACTTTGGGCTGCCAGACTCAATGGGTCTGTGATCTGACCACTGGACTGTCTTAAGATCATGAAGAGAGAACAAAGAAACATGGATTTTCCTTGTGCATATTCCATAGCATGAGAGACAGTGTCCCCATCATTTACTATATGCACAATAGAATGTCTTCCTCTCAAATCTAATAAACATTAGATACCTTCTGCTGCATTATTATGTTGTTGCATGAAATAGTAAAGAATCTCACAAATGAGATTCGGGGATTAATAAAATATCTCTATCTATCTATAATGAGATAATTTCATCTGTGACCTACAGTATAATTTTGTATTAAATGGTGCTTTATAATATACAAGCTGCCTATTTATTGTTTGCCTCCACCACAACATAGCAGCACATCCCATGTCTGTTGGCCTCCCCCACGCAGAGGGAAAACACACATAACTTGTTATCTCTCCTTGTTGCTCCTGGCCCTTCTCAGCACTCCAGCCCCATGCAAGCATCCGGTGGCAGACAGGACTGATGTTTATGTGGAGTAATGCCATGCGTTCATCAGTCCATTATCTGAAACAGAATGTCTCCTGGTTACACTTTTTCATTCTAAATGACATGAATCGTCGTCTGCTGCCTGCTTTGATGGCTTAACAGCACTTAAGGTGTCTTTAGCGGGCCTGGCCAGCCGTCCCGTGAAAATCGGACACAGTCCAGTGACATGAAGCAGCCCTAATTGCCCGGGCCCCTGGCTGCTATCTCCAGGGACACTGTGTTTATATTGTGGGATAGATAACACCTGACCTGTTTTAATTGGCTATAGCCTCTTGTGTCACTTTGGAACTTAACCAATAGGTGATCCCCTGCATGTCCTCTCTTATCCACCACAACTGGGCTTAATTAGGTGGTTGAAGAGAACGGCACAAATATTGCCGGACTGTTTGCTACATTGTGGGACCACTGTATGTGAGTACATTTCTGTCTAATTAACAGATTTAATACAAACACACACATACACACACACGCACCCACACACACAGAGGCAAGGGCATGTTTTTCAAGTGTCTGCAGTTTTATATACATAACTGCAGACATTCTACAGGTCATATTAATTTCCTCTTTAAAGTGATGCATTTATAGCTTTTGTGATTTAGAAATAATAGATTTATAATTCACAAAAGCTATTGAGACATAACAGAATTTCAGCATAACAGAAATCTGATGTGTAAGAAAGAATTATATAAAATTCTTTTCCACAGCCCCGATGCTTTGATGTGTAAGGGAAAAAATCTCTGTCAAGTGACTCCCACTTGGTGGCTGTCACCCATCTATAGATCTCAGTGTCAAAACAGTGTGTGACCCCTGTCAAGTTAAAATACATGAACTTGACTGTGTGATTCCATCCCTGCCATGCAACAGTACACTATGAGTGATAGAGATACAATGTATTTATTTCAACTAACCAAAAATATGCATTCAAATGTATGATTTAACATGATATGAAAACAAATATCAACCAAATTATTGATGTTATCTGGAAATACAAGCATACCACTAAATTTTCAAGGGCATGAGAGAGACTGAATATATAGAATGGTCAACACACACACACACACACACACATTCACACAAAGAGACACATATGCACACACACCCCAAATGTGCTTAACAAGCTTTTTGCCCGCTCAGATGAGTTTGGGGTTGAGTCTAAACCACAGAGACGTGGGGTTGAAATTGATCACCAGTGGACCATAAACACTACTCGATGGTATGACCATGGGAACTGAACAAGTGTTCATTGTGAGGCGTGTTCCTTCAAATAAAAGCAGAGGAGGAAACATACCCAAAACACAGGGGCAGCAGAATGGAAATAAACAGCCCGAAAGGCTGCAGGAAGTCAAGAAATAATATCGGAGCAACCTCAAGAAAACAAAAGCTGCAAGTGGACGTTGGAAAATGCACGTAAATATGAACAATTCCTCTGAATGCCACGAAATGGGGAGATGTGTGGTAATGGACAACTGTGTGTGATTAAGGAATATTTTGGGGAGCAAATATTTAATGTTTCATCAACGTGTGAATGCCTCTGTCGTCCATATTGGGTCTGTTATTTTGTTGATGTTTGTGTTCCAAGGTCAAAAGTTCGCCTGACACAGGGGTGTGCTACAAAAGATGGAAACGGAGAAACTCAAAACATGACAACGCACACCTCCATCCCCTGTTGGCATAGGTTTCTATAATTACCTCATCAGATTGCAAACAATAGAACTAGGGATGATCCGAGACTTATCCAAACAATGAATCGTCTGGCCAAGCATCTCACTATAAACCTAACTGTGTTTCAAACTGAACTGTCAATGACCTACAAATGGTCTAACCCTAGCTGAGGTCAAAGCCATTTGTATTTCACTGAAACTCTCATTACACCATCTATTTGAGTTGTTTGCACTGACGCAAAACATTCCATTCAATGACACATAAAGTGAGAAAAAAGAATCCATGCCATTCAAACAAACACACATGTACATTTTCCCTCATTTGCCTATTGATTTAAGACTCAATGAGCTATATTTGCTCTGGTGTGAAAGCATTACAAAGTGCTGTGTTGTCGTGGAAGTGTTTCAACAGAGCTTGACCTACTGTAAATCAAGCCCAGATCAACC
The DNA here is from genome assembly GCA_017657215.1 of Limnothrissa miodon. Lineage (NCBI taxonomy): Eukaryota > Metazoa > Chordata > Actinopteri > Clupeiformes > Clupeidae > Limnothrissa > Limnothrissa miodon. The sequence goes on along the minus strand of JAGFZM010001529.1, from coordinate 228,810 downwards.
GGCCGGGTAAAAACCTCATCACACAACAGCCTCAGTTTTTCCACTGAGACAACAAGCACTTTCCTGGGCACAACCCCCCTCCCATCTCAAACTCCACTCCGACAAGCCCACCCCATCCAAAGTCCTTCCTTTAGATGGTATGAGTTGACTGAGGCGCCATCTGTAAACCGGACTCAGATGTACCAAAGGTGGTGGAGCCCCTTGAAACAGGGTCCTAATCTTTTCCTCTAATTAACTTGTGCAACCAACCTGGGAGACTTCCATCTTGATGCAAATAAGCAAAGCGTTGGTTACTGTAATCCTCTAAATAGGGCAATTTAATCAAATCTGTTTCTGTTCCTTGACATAACTGTCTGTCTGTTCTCTCGATCTTGTACTTGTCATTGGTTTGTGAGTAATGATGGCATCCTGTTTTGATGTTTTCTTCATGAACTCTCAAAGCTAGTGTGTGCTAAAGTGTAATAATAATGACATTACAACTGTTAACACACACACACATACACACACACACACACACACACACATTTCTCCCATTTATTCCAATAGCAAGTCCACAATAATAATTGACCCTCTGTTGGACAGTTTTGTTATCATTTTCTCAGTTTAAACTCCCTAAGATGTCACAAATTCTGAGAATTGTAAGTTATGACAGTAAACCTGGCACAGTTGCATTTGCACCAATTGTACAATTGATTTACTTGCATTGCAGTCACTGTCTCATTGGCATGTCCATGTACACACTGGAAGTATCATTGTGTCATGTTCCTTTCTATGCCAGCTCCCCAGGAATACCATTCACCTGTGTAGTGAAGTATGCTGTTCTGACTGCCAGCATTGCTATTTATCTCAAAGAGGTATGCATCCCCTCGAGACTGTCAGTCATCTCGGGCATATGATTAGATTTTCTTTGGCGGAGTTAGCACACGCTCGCACACTGCCGCGCTTCACAGCCACGAATGAAAGGATAGGCAAGAAGAAAAACCAAAACAACAACTAAAACAAAAACACCAAAGGGGCTTTATGTGTCATTACATAAGCACTTAGCCGCATGAATATTCCTCAAATACCTGGCATTACAGAATGTAATCTGCTTACAGCGATAGCACTGGATGTGCCCAGCTTGTGTGGCAGGTGCCTCGGCATTAGCGTCTATTACAAAAGATTACGGAGGCCGTGATGGCAATCTTGGCCAGAGAAAAGAAGAGAGAGGGAAAAATGTTTTGAAAAGGGCTTAATCCGTTGTAGATTACCCACAAGGTACCGAATAGGTACACATCAAAGTGCGTCAGCCCACTCAGTGATATTGAAATGCATGTACCCACTCAGCGTGGATGAACCGACTCGCCAGGGGTTGTCAACTCATTTGGGTAAAAAGAAGAGAGACAATCTGAGCAAGACAGAGAGAGAGGGGGAGAGAGAGAGAGAGAGAGAGAGAGAGACCATGAAACAGAAAACAAATACTCATCGAATTTGGAACTGAAATGAGAAGAAAATATGATCATTATGTATATTAAATATTGCTGAACATATTTGCAATTTTCTCTCAAAAAGCTATAAGATCTATTTTTAGCTAGAATTCTAAAACATTTATCATGAGAAGTTTATTGGTTATTTGGTGCAGTTCACTGTGTCATCTGATAAAAATCTTTGTATGCAGACATTCCAAGTCTCCCAGAGGTTTCAGAGTGATTTTTATTTGTGAGTGAGAGAAGAGGTCATAACAAGTAGACAAGCAGAGGCAGCATGAGTGAGCGAGTGATTGGGATGGTGAGACTGGAGAGCAAGGGAGCGTGTAAGATGAGCAAAATCAGTCTGGAAAGACTTTCTGCAGATATAACAGACAACCTCATTGCTAAAAAATGAAAGCATTTAAAGATAGCACAAATAGAAAAAAAATTACATGAAGAAAAATGTGCTATATGCAACACCATTTTTCCAATGTGGAACGATAGCTGTAAACTCCCTAAAACAACTTTATAAAGGTTATAGACATAGGATTGAACTTAAAATACTACTGATAACTCTTGAAGCCCTGTTCAACAACTGTAACAGATTACTGAAGTTGTGAAAGCATTTCATTAAGACTAGCTAGTATGAAACATTCATGAGAACAAGTAGTGTACCATAACTACCAGTTAAGTTTTAGGAGAGTTGTCCCCCTTCACGGTTGGGACCTAGTGCTTTATCTTTAGAGGCATGCAGAAACAACAATGCCCTCACAGTGTGATGGCTCCTTCCAGCAATCCAACCAAAAGGGGTTTGCTGTACTACACTGTGCTGTGCTGTGCGACACTCATCACCCAATTCTTGTGACCCGTGTTGACCCGATCTGAGGCCTGTCAGTAAACTCCACAAGGACACAAGAATGTGTCAGCTTACAGTGGTCTGTTTGGAGAGGCTGAGATTTCACTTTAAGTTCCCCGTGGGACCAAGTTTCAGAAGAGCTCGCCCTTTTTGGGACTGTCTTGAAAGTTGATAGCAATCTTTTCTGCTTAGCCATATACTTTATCGTATCTCTTTTGACAAAAATGTGCACGGACATATTTACACAGTGTCCACTGCTTCCATGCATTGAGAAATAATAGTCAACACAGCAATTAGAAAGAACTTCTTTTATTAATGTAATATTATGTACTATTGTTTAAGAAACAGTAACCATTTTTAAGTTTACACTTCACACACTATGCATCAAAGATACAGTATGGATTAGGCCAACTGTATTACACCTCCAACTCCAACTTAAATTTTGCCTCTGAAAAACATTCTAAAAGAAAACTAATTGTGTTTCATTGCAAAACAGTTTTGTGTTATTTATAGCATTTTTATTATATAATATAGAAGTAATTGCTGAAAAGAGGCAAACAAGAGACATTAGGAAAGACCTATAGTTTCATTCCAACAGCACTGACAAATGTCATAATTCAGTCAGAGCTATCTACCTCCAGTGAGTGTGCATGTACATCTATTGATGAGCTGGTGATTTAACCAGAGGATCTGAGTGTGCATGCATGGACAGAAAACTGAATCATGTACTAGAGGGCATTATACTCCACAACAGTAGGTGGCAGTAGTTTGGACACTAGGGAAATATGAGGCAAGACATGGGCAACCTGTTTATTAATTGCAAAAATAGTACTTTGTGTCTTTCTTAATTTACATCTACATTTAAAATAAGTATATTCCACTACTGATAGAATACATGCCCCAAAATGTATTCTGTAACAGACCAAATGTAATGGTATTTGTAATGGACCTATGTCTTATATCTGTATGAAATCTGGCAGTGCTTTCTTCTGTCGAATTGTGATAGCAGCAGTTAACATGGGCATGTATTTTATGTTAACCTGTGATAATTGAGGCCCTGACTCCATTATATTTATGTGCGGTGTCACAATCCATCGACATCTTGTGGTGCAGGGAGAGGTGCAGGTTTTTGTAATGGACCTATGTCTTATATCTGTATGAAATCTGGCAGTGCTTTCTGCTATCAAATTGTGATAGCACCAGTTAACATGAGCATGTATCTTTTGTTAACCTGTGATGATTGAGGCTCTGACTCCTGTGGTGACATCTTGCTACTACACAATAACTGGAGGTGTTAGTTTTGAAATGATCTTTATTGTGTTGCTCACCAGCAAATGCTTCTCGAAAATAAGAAATCAAGCACCTGCCCAAGAGGGAGGGCCATAGACTGTCTAGGCCAGGGCTTTATAAATATTAAAGCAACACTAAAGACTTTTTAAAACCTTACAATAATGTTTTCAAAATTGTTTCAGGGGTCCATCAACTCGTAGCAAGGTGAACGATACTTGCTGCAATTGCTCTGCGGCCCTCTATTGGCTTTTATGGCACTAAACAAGTTTGCCCAGTCAGGTAGCGATCTGTAGTTCAAGTAAAACTACAAGTGACTTGCCTTAAGAGAAGCTTCCGTTCCAATGTGTAGAGTGTGCGATTTTCAAAACTCCTTGGTGCCGCTTTAAATGAAAGCAAAGGCCACCAGTCAACTTATCCTAATCCAAATTCTAAAAGTAAATCAGTCACCTGCATGAAAGAAAACAGCAAGTGATATTGCCAATTGAGATCGTTCCTAATATTAATCTCTTCAAGAGGATGTATCTTAGATTGAATGCTTCTTCCCACATGATTTGGGTGCGTCTGACATAGCGGGGCTGTCGACATTTCTGAGGTGCCGAGACTGTGCCCCCTGAGGTGAGAGCGGGTGACGGCCAGGGTGTGTGCAGCTCGTGAGGCCGGGTGAGGGGGTGGCATGGTGGAGCTAAGGATAGGGAGTCATTTAGACATTCAGACTAGATAGGGGAGGAAGGCAAAGAAAAAAAACAGGGCATCATTGATCGGCCGTGTCCAAACGGGTGCACATCTGGGTGCGACTCAACAAGCAACCCAGTGTGCGTGGACCCCCGTGGTGTATGAAATCAAACGCACATTCATAACCCGCCTGTGATTCCCCTCTGTCCCCAATCCTCATCTCACAGCCAAATCACATCCTCAGGGGGTAAGAGGGGATCACATCATTCTCTTTTCTGTTTAGAGAAAGCAAGAGATCGAGATAGAGAGAAAAAGGGAGAGAGAAAACGAAAAAAAACATGCTGGTTTATGTCCAGCTGTTTTTTTAAACACACAGACATGTGTGCGCATGTTCTTACAGAGCGTGATCAACCCAAGAACATCACAATGAGGAGGTTGTTTAAATGACCAGGGGGAGTGGGAGGGGGGGTGGTGGTTGAGAATCCAGTTTCCTGCTGATAAGTCTACTTGAACAATGCCACAGCTATCTCTCAGCACATAGCTAGGCTAGTGTGTGCACTTGCATGCCTTCACAGTGGCCCACAGGTGACTGGCACAGGTGGACATTAAATCGGCATAAAACCACACCACTTTGTGTGTGTAAGAGAAAGAAATGGATGAGCAAAGGGAGAGGATATTCAAAAGTTATTCAAAACTAATCAAAAGGGAAATATGCATTTGGCTGCCTTAGTTGCTGTTCTCTCGTCTAGGAGTGTGGGGTAATCACTCATGACCACACTGACATGCCTAGGGTTAACTTTGGGGGGGGGGGGGGGGGGGGGTTAGGGGGTAGGAAGGGGAGAGGAGAGGGGGTGTTGTGGTGGAGAGGATCTGAACCCCTGTGAGCTCCCCTGCAGCAGAGTGGCAGAGATGCCTCTCTGTCTATCTCACCCAACCTCTCTCTCGCTGTGGTTCAAAGGGGCCATGTCTCGAGTGAGCCACGCCGAGGGCGAATGTGTCTGCTGCTTTTGAGCGGCATGCAGTGGCCACAATGTTGACCTCCCATTGCTCGCAGCGGCGATCACCCAAAAGTTCTGCCTCTCTGAACACTTATATGACATGCTTAAAGCAGCATTATTAATGGAGCAACAACCTCCCATCGTCTCTATTTGTACGATTCCAGTACCATCATTTCTGTGGTGAATCATTGATAACAGACTTGTGACACTGTGTTCTCTTGGACATGTGGTGATGGTGACACACGTTTCATTCTGCGGTGTCTTCTGCTAAAAGATGGATGCTCTGCCTTTTCTCTGGGGATGGGTGTGATGGTGTGTATATGGAGGTTTGGAGGGGGGTGGGGTTTGAGCCCTTACAGCAAATAAAACCATCGCACCACTTGATTTATGCGACCCTCTTTTTGTGAGGGGTGGGTGCTCTTTTTGTGTATTCTTTTTCTTTCCTTTTCTTTCGCTCACTCTCTCCTTTACTGAGACGTACGTCCAGAGACACAGGGCTTCCTTTGAGGACTGGTGCCCTGTGCGGGTGCCTACAGCCTCCGCATTGATATACGTTTGTCATTTGTCCCTCGCCTGGCCCGTGCACAGCTGTGACGGGCGACCCCAGGAACAGTGCCCGTCTCTCTCTTTGGACCACAAAGGCAAGCTTGTGCAGCCGGGAGCAGGTCGCGGCATGCCTCAGCGCCTCCAAGCTCAACCCTCCTGAATAAGAGTGAGAAAAAGAGAGAGAGAGAAGGAGGATGGGGTGGTAAGAGAGAGTGCAAGAAAGCAAGCAAAAGCAAGATAGAGAGAGAATGAAGACATTTGTCTATAGTCAGGTAGCACTAGGCACCGTGCCACAGCCGATTAGCAGACACCTGCCCAGTGCAGATGGCAGTGCTGGGCCATTTATTGCCTGAGTTGGCATGGGTGAAAGGGCCTGGCTCTCAGACATCTGTCACTTATTCCTGCGTGAGGTGGCGAAGGAGGTCTCAACAGGTTGGTCATAAGAGCCATCCATTGTGATTTCACATTGCACATGAGAGACTATGAGTGTGGGGTGTGAGTCCAACAAAAGAAGGCCATATTCACATTTATTTAGTATCAAGGACAATAGCTTCTTTACAAAGTTTTTGTTTGGGATTTCAAGGACCATATCTGGTACTGCTGGTGTTTCCTTCTAATTTTGAAGAGGAATTGAGTTGTATAATTGAAGCGGGAAAGACTCGAAGGCAAAAAAAAAAAACCCTTTGCATCAACACACATAAACAAATCAGTCATACACACACAGAGAGGCAAATACACATGTTTGCTGACCTTCTGATGCTGGGTATTTAATCTGCTGAAGTGCTGAGAAGCACAGCTGGGGGTTTGTGTGTTAGGCGAGAGCTCCCCAGGCAAACCCACTCTCTACACAGCCTGACCTAACTAGAGTGTGAGCAATTACACAAACACACACACACACACACACACACACACATACATACAAACTCTGACACATGCATACAGGCAATGTGAATGTCTGAACTAATCAGTACAACTGTGAGTGTTCACAGCAAGTGTTTCAATATAGAGAAAGTCCATCCATGCTTTTGAGCAAATAGAAAATCTATTTAATTGCACTAAAATGATAAAATTGGAATTTGTGTATTTGTGCCCCTAAAGCAGTACCTGAAGATGTGCTTTATTGCTGGCTGGACTCATATCTGACAGGACAGACTGTTGCTGTGCTTTTTTCCAGGTCATGAGTTCTACCTGCTGAAGAGAAGGATTCTCTCTCTCTCTCTCTCTCTCTGCCTTTGCGAGCCAACAGGAGGATCAGCCATTAATAGCAACCAGACATTCGCAGCTCTCTGTAGACGCCACTTCAAAGTGTAGGATCAGTTGGGGACGATGGCAGCCGATAAGCAGAGCACAGGAGTGAGTGAGAGAGAGACAGAGAGAGACGGAGAGAGACCAACGAGGCGACGGGGGCTGAGCACTGGCACTGGCTTCAGAAGGTCGAGGTGTTCCTTCTGTGGCGGTAAATTGGGTAATGCTCGACTGCTTGTGTGGCTGGGGATTCAGCAGAGAGAGAGGGAGCATGAGATGTAGGCACGGGTGAGCCAAGAGAAATGGCCCGGAGTGCAGGGGTGTCTCTGGTTCCCGACTATGATGTGTCTCCAGTTTGGCAGGGGCGTCGTCCGTGGCAACTGCACTCACCACGGAGACAGCAAAATGTGTCTGTCTCTTTTCTCTGACACTCAGTCTCCTGTGTGTTGTATGTATGTGATTTTGAGGTTCTCTGTCTGTCTATATGTATCTGTTAATGTGTGTGTATGCATATTGTGTGTGATTGTGTGTGTGTGTGTGTGTGTGTGTCTGTGTGCATGCGTGTGTGTATATACATAGGTAAATATTCTCTCAGACTTCAGGTTTAGGGGTATAATATTACATTCAGTATTAGCCCATAACATACTAAATTCCCCCCTCTACTTGTTACAGACTCAAGACCACCCAACCAGGCCTCTTATTCACTTTTGCCACAGTGAGACCCTCGCTGGTAGAGCACCTCCACCTCAGCAGCGCACTGTGAAAACAGCTCACAGATCATAAAGGTAGAAAAAGGTATAGTATGTGGGAGGGGGGCCAGACCTGGCAGCAGACCTAACCTGCTGTTGAGCAAACACAAGAGCAGTGGAGTGGGGCAGAGAGGTGTGTGGGGGTGAAGACGTAACAAGCACCTTACCGTCTCTGTTCTCCTAAATGGGGGAAATGTCAATTTAGATCTATGGCAGAGTGGGAGGCAAGGGGAGGGAATTGTAGGAGGTGGTGGTGGTGAGGAACGCCTGCCCTCAGGTGGGTTGAGCAGGGCTCTTAGCCAAGAGCAGACGGGTGCCAGGTGGGAAGAGTCTCCAGGGATGAGTGGGGCCTGATGAACCATGGCTGCGGCTCACATTACAAGTGTCTGCTCGCTAGCCTGGGACAGGAATCACTGCTTGCCAGTACTGCCTCCCAGACCAGAGTCCCAAGGAGGGCCTGAGAGAGAACACTGGTGCAGAGAAAAACACCTTACAAAGACACAACACAGTCCGTTATTTAGATTATAGCTTGAGTAAGAATAATACAGTATGTAACTGGTGGAGGTGCTTTTTAAGATACTATATATTATAAAGATGCTGATCTGCATACATAGCCTGCTCTTTTGCTCGTCGATAAGAATAGACAGGCAATTTAGAGGGAATAAAAAATATGATCTCTGGGCATTGTCTATTAGAAACGAATACTAGGTAAGTAATACAGGTGGAAGGCCTAAGAGGAAGCAGTCAGATTTGCATTTGCTTTGAAACAAGTTCCTGGTCTAATATCAAAGCACTGAATCCTCTCTTCTTGCCTTAAAATTAATAGCTGAACTGAGTGCATCCACACTGTTTATTAAGTAGCCTAATTTTGAGACGGAAATATTGATGCTTAGTCCTGAATATATAGGAGATGTGTTATTAATATTCCATCACTAGGAATGTGAGCACCTACAGCAAGATGTTTGTACGGGAGAGTTTCTGCTATCTTTTGAATTATTCATTAATTCCAGAGGGAATATATCTGAAACTCAAAAGCCAAGTAAAACTGGGTAAAAGTAGAAGGCCACGTGTTTCTTATTCTCATACCCTGAAAGGCATTAAATAAACACCTTTCATGGCGATTTCTGGTATAGTGCTGCCTGAATCACTGGAAAAAGTAGATTTCCATATTTCATCATAACAGGGTGATTTAAACAACATGCTTGTTACAGCCATTGCAGACCTTTTTTAAGTGAGTATGTTATAGATGGTAATTGACCTTTGAAATTTGTTTTAGTACTCTAACATTTTACCATAGGAATTTAAGTTCAGTGTTTTATGTCTGTACCTGGCCCATTTTAAATGTACTGGCCTGTACAAAAGCATGATGGACAGGATGTTATGTTTTATCTTTCAGGAATTCTTTTGCAGGCAGCTGACAGTACGACATATGGTAAAATACCTTTAATAAATGAATGTTGTGGCATTTAAATGTTAATATCATGCTGAGGATCCAACACTGCCTACAGCATTTAGCCAAGATTTTCAAAAATGCGTTGTCTAATACAGTGTAAACTCTCAAGCCATGACATCACTGTATTCTCTGAGCAGTACTTTCGGATGCTGGGACTCTTCCAGTGGCAAGTGAGACTGTCTTGGCAGAGGAGCGTCAAGCTCCGTGAGCTATTGCAGCTCAGATCACACACACCAACGCACACACACTAACACACAGAAACACATACACACACCAACACTAGTGCAAGCAGTAAGAACTTCAAGTTCCTGGAACACAGAGCGTGAAGGATCTTTCAACCATGTGATGCCTGCCATAACTGAGGCAAGCCAGTAGAAGTTGGCTTAGAATGGCCACTTATGGCAGTCTTAACGAAAAATAAAGCCATCAGACCCAACGCAGACCCAGGTAGTAGAGAAGTCTTTTTCCTTATGAGGTGTTCCTCATTTGTCTTGCCACTTTCATTCCACTTGCATTACATGAATGAACCAAATCTACACTGAAAAATTAAATATGAACTACATCTTCAAAACTGTAGAGGGAGCAGGTACGTCAGTGTGTAATAAATTCTTCAGGAGATTTGTTGAAGGGAATCATCACAATTGTTCTGATGAGAAAACGTGTTCTCAGAAATGTTTTATAGGTTGTGCTATCTCTGCTTGAGCAATTTCTGCCGTTATTGACTCAGGAGTGCATGGTGAGTTAGTAGGTTCTGCTGGGCACGTACGGTGCTTCTAGTAATGTCAGTAACATTGTATTGTGGGTGTACACTATGTGTGTGTGTGAACTTTGGCGCATTGCTATGTGCAAGGGGAGTACAGCCTTGGACCGCACCCGCATTATTTTACAGTGACTAACAGGAGGCCCAGAAGCAAATTGTCCAAGAGAGCGGAGCAGAGTAGAGAAGTGGAGAAACAAATGGAATAAAACAGACAGTTTTGTCCCATGCAAAGAGACTCTACGCTGATCCGCTTGCAAGACTTAGCAAGGGGGCATATAGCGCTGTTGCCCCCTTGCGAAATCACCACCTCTCCACCACCATCTAGGCCTGACCCTAGCACAGCGTTCGGAGCAGCAGCAACCCGGCTAACATGTAGGTGAAACACCCAGTCCATATTATACTCCCCTGGTCCTTATGGCTCCACAGCAAAGGGCCGGCGCCCCAGGCAAAATCAATAGATGACAGCAGCTTTTACAGATGGACTGGTTGAATTAGAGCAGAAGAAGTGGGGGTTCCCAGAGGAAACAACTCAGCTCTTAAAGGTGCACTTATTACTGCTCACTTTCTCAAATCACTGTGCCAATGTACCACTGGCTAACCTCTCCTCAACCTTGCCTGACCTGACATTCAGACCTGACCCTCTGTGGTCATACAATACATTGATGCAATAAGAAAAATGATGTGCTGTTTTTTTATGCCAAATTATTTTCTCAGAATAATGGAGGCTTGCGGAATAAGTGTAGGAACCCGTGGCTAAATAAAAAATGGAGGACCAAAATGAAAACACCAACTGCACAAAGCTTGAAACGCTTGTCAGAAACGGGTAAGTGTCTCCATTAGTCTACAAGTGCTTTCGACTCTAATTCCCCCCCTTACTGATTAAGCCATACTTTCTCTGTCACTCATGCCCAATGGCAAGCACGAAAAGAATCAAACAACTCAAAGAAGTGTAAAACAAGCTGGCCTTTTCTCACTTGCATATGTACATATGATTTATTTTTATTTAAAATGTAACTTTGTGCTGTATTAAAGCAGCATAGCTGACCTTAGGTCATATCAGAATGTTTTCTTTTTGTCTTATACAGTAGCTATATCCCATTCTCTCAGTCATAAACTTTGGGACATATACACTGTAGTATACCCCCATATAGTATACCTCCTTTGTTTGTATATCCCTTCTGTATACTCTATGACAGTGGTCGGCAATTAGCGGGTCACAGGCCATAATTGGCCCGCCGTCAATAATATCTGGCCCGCCAGATGAGGTGGATTAAAATACAAATGTATAATATTTGCTGTCAAAAACGACAATTCAACAGATTTCATTACACTATCACTATCACTTCCTTAATAACCTCTGCATCAGTAGCCTGTTGTTGTGAGAATCCATGCTGCGTTGAGGGACGCATTTGTAACTTTTTGCTGCGCTGTAAGTGCCCAAACCAGGATCTTGCAGCGATGTGTACATATATCCAGCCATCAGCACTTCAATTCAATTTTATTTGTATAGCGCATTTTACACCAATTAGCAAGTGGATATGTTTTTTTGGCCATGTGTCGTCTTGTGGTGCCTTCCAATTTATTTTTTGCAAACAGCAACAACCTCCTTGCAGGATGAGATGTTGGATTGGCATTCATAAATTCTTTTCCTTCCACTCTTCTTTGTACATCCTACATCAACTTTTCTTTTCATCGCTTTTGACGTTCGCATTTTGCTTCACTAGCTAAGAATCTTGAGTGTTTCACACATCCAAACAGAAACAACATCAGGATGTCATGTGAGAATTAGCAACTTTACCAATGCATAGCCAAATCATTAGCTATTCAAGTTGCTAGGCCTATCTGTTGAATGTTAGATGACAGGAGCTGCAGCAGTCATTTTAAATGAGTATAAATTATTTTTTAAATTTTGTTGTCTATAGCTAATGATATATATTGAGTAGCCTATAGACCTATGATATAATTTTTTATTATATTTTTTTCAGTAGGAGAGCATGCTTTGCCTGATGATGATGGCCCGCGATTGAATTGCCAAAAAAAAAAAAAAAGAAATTGGTCCAGGTCCAAACTTATTTGTCGACCCCTGCTCTTTTAGATGTCTAAAACATAGTCACTGGTTTGTCTTACCACAACATTGACAACAGTTCGTATCATTCTAAGTTATTGTATAATATATTGAATATAAAAAAATATTGAATCACACATCAGGATAATTGGAATCGATAATGTTAAAAGAAACTAGATCTCACCATCACTAAAAACTGTGCTGTTTCAAAAATAACAGTTAAATCTGAAATTATTTCTTTATCTACTACAGACTTGGCAAATGCAACTTGCCTCCTGTCCTCACGTCTTGAGGTGAAAGGAGAAACTGTTCAGAGGTCAAACTGCCACTGCAGAGTTGGGAAACTGACCGTCTGCCTGTCCAAGCGTAGGTTGCAGCTATTGTGAAAAGAAAATGCTTTATCTGCATGTTTCACAATGTCCTGGTCATGGCTAACATTTCCAGGTAGCCTCCTTCACTGGAGCTATTGCAATAGGCAGGCAACAAGTTCCCCTCTCTGCTGGTTTTGTGAGGAAATTTAAAGGGAAGAGGTGACTCCAATCAAAGGTTCATGTATTTTTGTACATCTGGTCTTGTGTAAAGTTGTACACAAGAAGGGAAGCGTAATACATTCATATACACCCTTAAAGATGACAAACTCTGAATGTATCATGTGAATTGAAGTTCCTGTCATGGGGTGTTTGTCGAACCTCCCTTTGCTTTTCACTTTCTTTTTTTCAAATCTATCTTTTCTTACTTATTTTCTTTCCTTTTTAACTTTACAATTAGTGTGTACATCAATGTGTATCTTAAAACAAAGTCAGTGACTTATTGGTGTCTACTTAAATGCATCTCAAGGAAAAGACAAAGTCCCAGCCAAGCGTTTCAAGCGTGTAATTGTTATGGTGGTCGTTTTTTTTTTTTTTTCTACTTTTTAATCAAAAGCAAAAAAAATCACCACCACAAAGTAAGAGCCTTATTAAGCCAAATAGCTGGGTTCAACCTGGACTCTTTAAGATAAATGGCGATGAAGTTTGATGAAAAACAGATGAACAAATAGTCTACCTTCATTTGGCAATAGGGATGATTACAGCTGTGCAAGAGGCTACCTTCACAACTGGAGCTCTGGAAAAAAGACCACTGTGATATTTTTTCAATGTTAATTGCTTTGAATAATCAACAAATCAACTGTGTTTGGTAAGATTTGCATGAAAATGAGCTCCACTGGAATATTTGCACACAAATGGGGGACAGGCCTTCTCATTCACTTCATGTTTGCTCAGTAACATTTTTGTGATCATCACCAGAAATGATGCTGGGTGTTGGCATGAGCCTTGTTGAAGGTTTTTAAAATCAGCCCTGACAGAGGCATGTGCTTCCTGTCACTCAAGAGCTATCACAAATCATTGTAGGAGCCAGTCTTAGACTGATGTGATGGTTGTAGAATGGCGGCATTGTGTTTGTTGACATGAAATTTATGATCTCTGAAGAAAGAACTGACAGATCTTTAGATGAAACTGTATGATATGATAATTAATTCTAAAGGGAATTCATGCTTATGTAATGGCTGCCAGACCTCACAAATGTTGTGCTGTGACTGACCTGTGTTTGGCCTCCGTTCAGCTTGCATCCCTCAAAAGATGATATGACGAGTGAAATAATAAATGCAGATTCAGATAGAGCATCAGTAAGTACTGAGCAGCTACATTCAGCTTAGCAGCAAGCGTTTTCTGTCTACAAATAAACCCTGTCAACAACACAACCTGTTTCATAATGTTCTGACTTCTCATGCTCATCCCAGACACACAAAACTTGGTTTACCTTTTTTTTTTTTACCTTGGTTTACCCATGTGCTCTTCCTAGGCCATAATCAAATTAAACCTTCCCTCTGCATTTTAAGTGCTGCGATACTTCATTTCCATTTTGTTCCACGTGTGGCAGTTAGCGTGTCTATTATTCATAGCTTAAAGGTGAACCCGGCCTCTTAGGTCTATCTATTGTCCTTTAAAGCACAGTCAGACGACACCAAAAGCTAGTGGTTTATTACCCATGACAGGGGCTGCTGAACCTGCCTGTGTGACCCTCATCGCTTTGACAGCAATCTGCATAATTCACACGCAGCCTCAGAGCAGCACCCTAACAAGTCTCCAGGCCTCGTTTTGATATTCACCATTATATTATCTGGCCTGCTTACATTATGGCCTGTGTCATTCTCCATTAATCTCTTACCTATTCATTTGCGAGCCTCCAGCTCAAATGAAGAAATACCTTGCCTTGTGGTCGCAAAGCCCTAGGTTTTGACTATGAGACGGAGTGTCTTATATCACATTTGATTTTAGTGTATAAATCCTCATTTGAAGTCAATTAGCCTTGCTTTGTTTAAGTGCCCTGAACAGGAACGGCCTTTTTCAAAACCATAGGCCTTTATCTTTAGCTCACAGCTCATGTCCTTGTGCCTGGTATTTTCCAGATGAGTTTCAAGAAACGTTTAGCCAGGTATTATTGTGGAATCAATTGGCAACCTTTGACTAAATAATAACAATCATGCTAAAAAAAAATTATAATAATAAAAAAATCTATTGTACAACTATTTTGATTAGCCATGTCCTGTCCAGGTTTAAATGATGCAAGCAAGCTGGCAGGAAATATGAGATATGTCCAACAGGGCCTGCAATTAGAAGAAAAACATTCAAGCAGAAAGATATAGAGAAAAAGACAGGAAAGAGCTCCACTCGACTCAAGAGTGCATTATTGGTCTCTGAATGTGATGAGAGCTGGGTACCTGAGGGGGGATTTGGAAGGTGGGGAGAGGGGGGCGGAGGTGTAATAGGAAGCGTCTGGTCAACACTTAACGGGTGAAATGAGCAATCAGGTCTGTGGCAGATTACTTTACCCAGGCACTTGGTTCCTGCTGGGAATGCCCACTGATCTAACCATACCTGACATCTCAGCTATGCGGTGTGTGTGTGTGTGTACATGAGAATGTGTGTGTGTGTATAAGTGTGTGTGAGTGGGAGAGGGGGAAAGGCAGGGAGTCTGCCAGTGGTTGTGTGCTGGTGATTCACAGGTTTTGGCAGCCCTGTCGACAGGACACAACAGTTTCCTAGGTAGCAATTGCAGCGTGGGTCTAATGCAAGCTGGCAGCAGTGGGCTGGGCCACATCAGCTCCATAAGAGCCCCACTCCACTCAACTCCACTGCAAACAGCCAGGCAACAGAGGCACACCAGCGACATGGAAAAACTCCTCTGAGTCGCACTTGGTAGAGTTCCCATTTTATCATGAGGGAATTACTCATGCTTATATCACCGCAAAAACGCTGCATTACTTTACCAAGTGCAAACGTTCACAAACATTGGAATAAATTATTAATGTTATTCCCTATCAAAGTCGGCAGGATAGGAAATTAATGTTGCTAATTATTGTTTGTTTAGATCTTGTTTGTGCTGACATCATCTACACTTCCACTGCCTTTTCGGTGCTGGGTTTGGGGTGAAGGGTTGGGTGTCGTATGGTAAACAGTCATGACCTTTCTCAGTGTCATCAGTGGCAAAGACCTCCTAACCTAAAGAGTGAGACTTGTGCGTCACTGAAGGAAGTCAGTGGTATTAGTTAAATGGAGACAACAAACAAGACAAAACAAGAAACAAGAAAAAAGACATAACTGAGCAGAGTACACAGCTGATGAATGTTTAAAGTACAGTTAGGAAAAGAGAAAATGACGCATTCAGTTTTAGGGGAATACTGGGTAGTAATATTATTAGAAATAATGACATAGTAAGGATAGTAATGACATTAAATACCATAAATTACTTGGTAATAACTACAAATGAACAACTAGTGAATGCATACTGAAGTAAACAAATTCGGGAAAGACACTTTCCAGATAAAAGATAACTAGAAACTTGGCACAGGTCTGTAAAGACACTTAACAACACATAACTGATGACGACAAAAGGACTCAAATATACAATAACCTTTACAAAATGGGTGGAAATCAGAGTGATTAAAGCTGTTTTTAGTCCCATAGTAGGCCTGGTTGGCTTGTGGAGTTTGGCTTGTGTCATTTTCAAATGTCTTATTCATTTAAATATCTCAAAAGTAGTTTGCTCAGTGTGCGATTATAATCTATGCAAATGAGGAGCAAAGATCACGCAATAAGTCATTTCATTGCATCGCCCATAATGTCACACATGGATGAGCTGAGTGAGCATGATAATGTAAATATAAATCAGAAACAGTGAAAACATGTCACACATCCAGCCAGATCTTTTCGATCATGAGAGGTCACTGCCACAAGCAACATTTTTTAGTCTCTGGGGCCACATTTTATTCCCTCCCGTGATAAGTGAATGCTCATGAACTTTATGCTGGCCTGATGTTTTCAGTGTTAATTAATTCAGTGGAATTATTGTCCATTGATTGAATTTTGAAGCCTTTTACTGGGGGTCACAGAATCTTGAACCCGGGAGAATGTTGCCCATAAACAGTTTTTTGTTAAGTCCAAAATGATATCTCTCTCTCACACACACATACACAGTTGTCCATATACAATGTCACTCATAACAAGGTTACTCAGGGTCAGTGGTCAGAAGGGTCCCTCTCTCACCGGCTTGCTGCATCTCAGCCAGCAGTCCCAGGTCGTAAAGAGCACCGTTGTTGATCATCTGGATTGTTTGCATCGATCTTTTAGTAGGGTCATGTCATGTCAAGCAGAAAGAGACAATGGCAGAAAAACAATCACACAGTATAGGACGCATGCAGCACAAAATGCTAGCTCTGCTCTGTCAAGAAGGGACAGTTCAGAGAGACACTGAGACCCAGGGAGATCCATATCCGCTGTCAGGGTACCACACAAAAGACATGCCCTGCAAATTGATGTCCTCTGCTTTAGCTTTTGGTGTTGGCCAGCATTTGCGATTTTTGACAACTTTGTCAAGGTTGTGGTAATTTATGGATAGAGTGCCTAATGAGGCTTGGAATGTGCAAAAATGATTTCAATCTGACACTCCCCGTCACTCTTCCACTCTCCATTTTCTCTCTTCTTCTCTCTCTCTCTCTCTCTCCGTCTCTCTGTCCGAATTCAATTCAATTTTTAAATTCAGAGCTTCATTGGTATGACTGTAAACATTACAATATTGCCAAAGCAGTATTATACATTACAATAAATATACACATAAAACTGAACTAAAACTAACTCAGCTAAAAATAACACATTCTAAACTGACTAAATAAACATAAAGAAAACCTACAGTATATCCCCAATCCCACATATTGATAAATACACACACACACACACAAACATAGACAGACACATGGACAATTATAATATTGTCCTAATTATAATAATTTTCCTAGTGGCTCTTCCTATGACACAATGTGACATGGTTAGAAGTTCTCCCAATACGGTGTATATTTAATTTGTGTATGGTTTGGCAGAGCTTTGAAGTTTGGTATAATCTTTTCAGATTTTGGAAAATAGAATTGTTCTGCATTTCTCACAGTGTGAAAAGAAAATGCTCTTCTGTCTCTTCCTCTTGTGTGCAGTAAGCACCTATCCTCTCTTGAATGCCATGTTCATTTGTGATATCCCTTTTTGATGGTCAGTGTGTGGTAACTGAATCTGTACAAAGCCACTGTCTTCCAAAATTCTTTTTGCATAAATAATCTGCCAGAATTTTGATGTTTCTAAATTTCATTGTGTTTTGATAGTATTTTTTTCAATGTTCAGTATAGTTTTTTGTTTCTCTCTTCCCTTCATACTCCATGCCTTTCTTGCATTTTCCAATGTCCTGTGGATAAAGAGTATAAATCAACCCCTAGACAGGGCCTGTCCACAGGCAAAGGTAGGCACCTGATGTTTCCTGCTTTTGCAGCTTGTAATAGCTTGTATCCTCAGTTTACATGCCCTAACCCAAGCAAGGAAGTGTGGCGCTCACACTGAGTAAACTCTAAGCAGTGGGCAGGATGTGACAGCTGGTGAGAGTTTACCTGCTAAGTGCCGACTACCACTCTTTGAGACACACACACACACACACACAAACACTTACAGATACACACCCTCAACTTCTAAAGGGGGAACAGTCAGCAATAAAATATCATCTCACCAACGGTTCTCTTCTCCACTTGATCTCAAGCAATAAACCTGTAGAGTTAGAGTAGAATCTGCTGAGTGAGCGTCCGTGTCCAGCCTGATTGTATGTATTAAGATGAGTGAAGGACCTGAGACTTTTCAGGCACAGAATCAATGATTATTCCCGATTGACTGGACCTCGCTAGAATCACTAAGCATTTGTTGGCATCTATGGTCGTTAGACCAAACCATTGTGTTTTTGAGTGTTAGTGTTAGTTTAAAGAGGGCCAACAATAAAAACAATAACTTTTCTCCACCATATGAGATCCATATCATATTGTACAAACATACTCCATGTAGCATATGCATTTCCAAACACCCCCACCTTCCCCATTATACAAAAAAATGGGGGAATGTTTGCAATATTCAAAACAATGACTTAGTCAGTAGAAAAATGCCTGAGAACACCTTTGACATGCTTTACAGTTGTATCTCCCGCCATCATTTGTTTTCTTTGGTCACCACGTTGCTCTCTCTCATGCTTCATGCTTCAGCTGTGGTCGAGCTGAGAGAGAACAGGGCACGCCTAAAAAACCCTTAAGTGTCCCTGGTGGCCGGTGTCAGTTGTACACAGAGACTGTGGTCCTTGGCCCAGTCCCAAGGATTAGGTGTTCCAGAGAAGAGAGATTTCTTGGCTCCACCAATCCCCACGAATGCCTTGGGAATTGCATGTGTGAGCATGTGTGTGTGTGTGTGTGTGTGTACACGAGTGCTTTCAATTGCCTCAGTACCCTTTCTTCTATTCCCTTTTTACCTCCTCCACCCCTGATCTGAACAGTATCACTTGTCCCCATGCTCCCACCCATAGCAAAGCAAAGGGCACATGGCATTGCCTGTATAAATTCAGCACACATACACACATCTACAGAAACACTCCTTGAATAATCACCAATTAACATAGTACGCCGACACAAACAGGCTAGCTGGTGAACGTGGGTTTGAAACAATGAGCTGGCAGTGGGTCTGAGAGAAAAAGACAAGTGAGAAAGAAAGAACAGGAGTTGGGTGAGTGAGAATGAGAGAGAGGGGGGAGGGGGAAAGATGAGAGAGTGGTTATGACATAAGACAATCGAGGGGGGATCCAAAGCTGAGGTGGTGAGGGCAGAAAGGAAACAATGGGTTTATTGTCTCTCTGTGCTGATGAGAGATCAGAGAAGGATGGAGATATGTATGTATGTATGGAGACCAGCACCATCTACAGGCCACACAACCACACATGCACACATCAATATTCACTCCCAACACAGCAGTAGAATACTCCACATCCATACTCACTCCC
>JAGFZM010001529.1:161677-197391 GCA_017657215.1 Limnothrissa miodon | reverse complement strand
TAGGTGTTAACATGTCTGAGCCAGCCATAGACTTCTCTCTGTGTGCACCTAGTCAGCCAGTGTGGTGTGGCTCCCGCCCTCCCTCATGTTTGACACAACACAGTGCGCTCACATACACACTTTCCTACATGGCTGTAGACGTTGCAATGATTGATTAAGGTATCAGACTCTCGTCAAGTTGCAGTCTACTGCAGTCTGCAATATAAAATTGTGTGTACAATTTGAATTGAATTGAGAATACATCAGGCTCTAAACAATTCAATTCAATTTTATTTATATAGCGCATTTTTATAAAAGGCATGTCACAAAGAGCTTAACACAAGAGGCCCAATGAGCAACAGGGGCAAGGAAAAACTCCCTAGCAGTGTTTTTTGTTTTTACTTGTTATGATAGAGGAAGAAACCTTGGGCAGTTCCAACGCCTCCTAGGACAGGTTTTCAGTCTCTCAGATGGCGGGTAGTCCACTATTATTCCATTAGATACACATTACAAGAAAATTTTGGTAAATAAAGTAATATAGGAGTCCCATTAGAATCTTAGGATTTAGTCCCATGTCATTAGGCGCAGTCAAGCCAGGGGCCAGCTAGAGGCTGTATCGATCATGTCAGGGTCATCTGTGAAGCTGAAGGCAGACCGCCCAGGAAGCCAGAGATGCAGGATCAGGCAGTGGAAGGCAGGGGTGACCCTCAGCAGGAAGGCAGTGGCATGGACAGTGGAGTGGGTTGCGGACCATTCAGGAGTGCCACCGAATCACGTTGGAAGAAGGTCTCAGGAGAACCCAGGAGGTGCAGGCGCAGGCAGTGGAAGGCAGTGATGACTCACAACAGGGTGGTAATGGCATGGAAAATCAGAGAGGAGATGAGTTAGAACAGTCTCTATCAGATTTCTGATTCTGTGCTATGGTATGCTCTAAAGCCAGATTGAAAGGTTTCCTGAATGTTGTTTGCGTCAAAGGAGGTACAAATTTGCTTAGACACTATTTTTTCAAGAATCTTTGATATAAATGGGAGGTTGGATATAGGTCGACAGTTAGCCAGGACATCAGGGTCAAGGTTGGGCTTTTTGATTAAAGGCTTAATGACAGATGTCTTGAAAGGTTTGGAAACATGTCCTGCTACAAGAGAGTGATTTATAATATTAAGTATCGCCTCAGCTAGGTTAGGGATAGCAGCCTTGAGGAGATCAGAAGGAATTGGATCCAGTAGACAAGTAGAGGCCTTACTTGATGAGATCAACTTGATAATTTCAGATATATTGGCAGGTGTAAACAAGTCAAGGTATGCTATAGGTTGGCTAGGACTTGCTATTTCCATTATAGGGGAACCAGCTGAATTTGAGGTTTGAATGGTGTTATTTATTTTACCTCTAACAGATTCAATTTTATCATTAAAAAAAATCATGAAGTCATTTCTGTCTAATGTTATTGGAATGGAGTTTTTTTTAACTTCATTCCTACTTTTAGTTAAAGCAACACCAAAGAGTTTTTAAGACCTTAAAATATTTTTTTTCAAAATCGTTTTGGTGGTCCATCAACTCATAACAGTATGAACGTTACCTTCTGCATCTGCTCTGGGGACCTATATCGGCTGTAATAGCACTAAACAAGTTCGCCCTGTCGGGTCGAGGTCCTGTAGTCCAAGTAAAAACGACAGTCGATTGGCTTTGCGGCCAGTCATAGGTTGGAGTATAGCCAGAGTTTTGCCTACTCGACAGATATACAACGGGAGAAAACGCGGTTGTGTTTGAATTGCAATCATGGCGGAGCTACCAAAGAAAAGAAGGAGATCTGAAGAAGCAAAAAAACAAAACGGGATCATGATCGAGAAAGAGCTTGAACCAGAGTGAATATTGGTCCGGCTTTCATTTGTTGGCGAGAGCTAAAGGAGGCTACTCATTGCTCATTGCATGGTGACCTAGCTTTGTTGCTACTGGACTTGTAAGTAATAATGGTATATCCGACAGTATTCATCATTGATTGTTTTATCTATGGATTAGCCTGTGATAGCTACAAACAGTGGATGAATTTTATTATAGTCTTTGTGTTAGCTAAGGCGCTAACGTGGGTAATGCTAGGTTCGTTTCCTATTTAAGTTGTTTATAGCTTTAGCGCTTTTGAAAGCATGCCATCATCCGTAAGAACAGATTTATATGTGAGGCGGATATTTCATTGTGAAACTAGTGAATTTGGAAATGAAAGGACAATTGAGTACACATCCATGTTACGGTTGTAAGTGTAACGTTACACATGCAATCTTTAGTCCAGCTAACGTTACCAAACACGGCAAGTAGCGTCAACACCAAGTAAGCCAACACATTCACAGCTGCCGGTGTCCAGAGTCACAGAGGAGTCTGATGGGTTAGAAGCTATCTATTGTGGCTTTCAAAACTACAAAATCTAAAATGCACAGCAAGCGATGTCATGTATATGTGCATAAATCAAAATAAATCATACTTTTACAACAACGTACATACCTTGTCTGTAGACATGATTTCTAAAGCCAATGCTGATAAACAAATTGCGGTGACTACATAGGCAATAGTCAGTGGAATGCTATTTACGACAGCAGTAATTCCGTTTTAACCTGTAGATAGTGCGATTTTGAAACTCTTTAGAGTTGCTTTAAGCGCGATATTGTGTTAAAGAGGAATTTGGGGTTGTTTTTATTATCATTTATAAGTGAGGAGTAGTATTCTGTTTTTACATTATAAAGTGCTTTCTTATAGTCTTTTAGGCTGTCTTTCCAGAGGAACACTTCAAGTTTGGTGGCATACCATTTTCTCTCAAGTTTACGTGCAGCTTGCTTCATTGAGCGTGTCTGTGCTGTATACCATGGGGCAATTTTGTCTTGTTATCTAATTTTCTTTTTGAGTGGCGCAATGGAATTTAATGTAGTTTAAAGTGCATCTTTAACATTATCAGTTAATTGATCAACTTGGGTAGGGCTGGGAGGAGGGCCTTCTAATGTGTATTGTGTCATTAAGGGTTCAAGAAGAGTAGGAATTTTATCTATGAAGTCGCATGTGGCTTGGGGGGTTATTCGGCTAGTGTGGTAGCAAATAGAGTTAGGGGCTGTAGAATCTATTGTAGTCTTTAGAGTTATTAGGGAATTAGTGAAAGACATTGAGGTAGGATAGCAAGTTGTTCTATTTGTGCACCATATGTTAGGACAAGGTCAATAGTATGACTACCTTTATGTGTAGGTGCGTTAACAATTTTGGAAGAAGCCAATGTGTTCAATTAAGGATTGGAACGCTGATAACAGGCTATTATTTACATCATCCATGTGGATGCTGAAATTGCCCAACACTATAATATTATCAGTTACCACTTGCCTTGCAGTCATAATTTTAGTAATTTTGACCAAAACGCACTGCACTTATTGGAGAAGTCACCATGCCCACATAGTTTGGTCTACTAGCACATGGCTGGTATCATTGGAAAGCTGAGACCCTGTAGACCCTGTGAAGCAGTCAGGACAACTATGAGAATTTCTCAGAAAAGGCCACAGAGTCTGGAAAAAAGTTTTTTGTTACTGCCGTATACCAACACCTTTGAACAGACAGTATTTTTAGACTTTGGGTCACCTTCATGACCTCAGAAACACAACTGGGCTCTAGCACTACGTCCTCTGGAGTTGTGTGTAAAGTTTGGTTGAAATAGGAGAAAGTATTGATTTTTCACAATTTCTTTTGTCGTCTTCATCGCTTCATCGCATTGCTATTCGGAAGACACTTGTCTCCATCTTTTTGAAACTCCTGCAACGTCAATAATTCACACCCCTAACCTCAGTATTTTGCGAATCTAAACAAGTGAGTCTTTTGCGCATTGAGCTAAACGAGAGCGGTCAAAGTCTATGACGACATCCCATATCTTGTTGAAAAGGTCTTTTCATTGGCTACAAGAACATGTCCATCAACTCATCCTTACTTGTAAGAGGTCCAGTTGGCTGTCAATCAAAGCTTGCATGTCCAATGGAAAAGTGTAACTGACCAAGTTTGTCTCTTCCTCATCTTTGCTTCGTTTCTCATGATTGGTAGGTCGTACAGACACGTGACATGGCTCTATGTGTTCGTGAGACTCCCCCCCCCCCCCCCCCCCCACACACACACACCCCAACCGGGCGGCGTCGGTACACTGCGGACTAAGTGGTTAGGAGCTGGTTAGCATTGAGATGTTGAATTAATTGATCTGCTCCTATTTTTTCTAAAACCTTGGACATTGTAGGGAGTATGTTTATTGGTCTATACAGAATGAGGATCACTGCTCTTAAAGATAGGAACAACTACTGCCGGCTTCCAGTATTGGGGGATGCTTCCTTGGCCCTGAGTCAGGGAGACGTTCACAATATGAGTAACTGGTTCATAGCTGAGTGTATCTGAGTGTGATGTGGCGGTCACTGACTCACTGGAGACGACCGTCACCCTTTGTGCACAGCGGCACCCTAGGGGTGGCCTCTCACATGAGAGTAGTCGTTACTGACGTGTCGAAGTGCTCTCTTAATTGTTATGCATTGGAAGGCACTCTTCGGAGAACAAAGGCTACCTATGGTAGCTGAGACGGTTTGCATCGCTAAACCAAGTCTGTACATAGCTTACACTCTCTCGTTGGGTGCTAAAACTCTAGGCTAGATCTTTTCTATTTTGTATTGTAGGCTATCAACAGAAACGAAAATCGGACAAAATGAATAGCAATGTAATAGTAATGATAAGTTTAACACATTTCTCACAATATAAAGCAAAACTCCCCAGCCTGTGCTCTCATTTCTTCTACTTGTAACATTCGCTGTATTTACCATGTGCAGAGAACGTGAGCCGGTGTTCTACACCGGCAGACCCTTTCTGCCTGTGAAATTACAGCACAGATAATGGCAGTCAGTGGTGCGATGAAAGAAAAACGTGTCAAATAAAATTATTTCGTTGAGTTCAGAAATAAATATGTGAAGTATGTTTTAACCCATCAAAACTATTGCTATTTTTTTATAGGGACTATTTTGTCTTCCCCAAATATGGGTCGGTACTTGTCCCTATGGTCCCTATCAGTGGCGTGCACAGACATTTTTGGGGGCAAGTATTCCAGTGGGTAAAAGGGCACTTTCCATGCCATACCACCCTGCCATGAGTCATCACTGCCTTCTACTGCCTGACCCAACCAACCTCACCGAATATGCCACCCTGCTGAGGACCTTCTTCCAACGTTTGATCCGGCGGCACCCAGACATTATCGATTTTAAATCTTACCCGAAGTGCGACAATAGTTGACAACAGAAATGAAGATAACCCACAAAAAACAGAGAAACATCCAGAAGCATACTCATAATCATGTCAAGATTTTGGTTATTTCTGCAGTTCCATCTTTAAAAAGTCTAGTACCGCATTTTCCAGTCACTGACTTCAGTCCCAACTTTGTATTTATACATAGATTTCTGTGAGATCATCCTAAAATTTGTAACAAAAACTACACATTCAATGTGCTCAAAGGAGCTCTCCTTTATGTGCATAACGCCGAGCAAAGCATAACATGATATTTTAACCGTGATATGAAAACAGGTAGAAATTGATTGATTCAGAGAGGTTGCCAATGCTTTAGGCTACATTTAAAATGTTTGTTAACAACAAAATGAAGCAGGGGAAAAGCTGCCTGCCGTGGATTCCAGTCACTATATGCTACTATGCTGCTGCAATGCACCTACATTCAATAAACTGCACGCGTGTTCACGTGACAGAGAAAGAGAGACAGAGGTCGGGGTGTGTGTGCAAAGGGGGCACACATCGGGCTGTTTCTTCACATTCTTTTAATCGTGCAGCTTTCCTAAAATATCATATCAACATTTGCCTCAGTAAACAATAAAAAAAAACCTTTCAAATGGGCACTTTTTTGGACAGAAGGCAGAGGGGCAAGTGCTTTAGCACCACCTTGTCTCTTTCTGTGAACGTCAGTGGTCCCTATGCAAACCTACCCTTCCTTACAATGAGAGTTTTTGTTGCAGGGGGTACATATGCCTTTACATATGCCTTTACACCGTACTAGAAAAGAAACTGGACATGTTTTTCATCTCCAGCTACAGTATGTCTTCAACTAGGGGTGGGCGATATAGTCTAAAACCATAGACGGTAGATGATATATATCACGGTATACTTTGGTATGTAACTTACAGCATAACAATTTCTTAATGGCTACCATAGCATAAAGTCAATATGTAGCCTACAACAGTTGTTTAGTCATCGTTCGGAGGTGTTTATATTGGACTCTCAAATTCACACAGAAGTAAACTGGTAAGCTGCATTTGTGTCAGGCATTAGCTGTTCAATTTATAGGCTCTTACACAGTTTTGTTGTAAGAATGAAAAGGTGCTATCAATAAGGTGAAGCCACAGGTCAACATTTTTTCCACATGGTTGTGGAGACGCAATGAGCCTATCACGGTATGCCAATATGACCCAAAATCTCTATCATTGGCCAAATGCATATTGCATACGGTATATATCGTCTATATTGCCCACCCCTATCTTCAACTCCTCAAAACACAAGGCCAACTATACAGTGCATTCGCTGTTAATGAACTAACACCATTGTTTGTTTCACTGCTTGTGATATTAATGTTTTGAGGCACATTTCTGTCTTATATTTACAATTCTCCATGTCTAGACTAATTCAATGGAATAACTCGCCACTATATGAGTGCCATCAAAACAGAGTCACATGAAGAGAGAATGAGAACAGCCTGAGGGATTTAACATCGTATTAATAAAACACTGGGAGCCTGAAGGCTCCTCTGTCAAGATTTAAGATGTTGTTTTTATTCAAAGGCATTTAACTGTGCCTTCAGAGCTTGCCTTATGCCTCTGCACAGGGCAGGCATTCATATCAGACAATGCCCCTCGCTCATAGTATTTATTTTCTACCCAATTTGCATTGACTGGAACAAGACAAGCAAAAATGGAATAAAAATGAATAAACTCATGTTATTATAGACTTGAAACATGTATAGGCTATTGTTGCTGGTACAATCCCTAAATGTGTACATGTTTGTTTAAAGCACTGTTAAATAGAGGTGATATGGTGAAACCCATATCCAACATCACAAGAAAGAACTTCAACTGTCACACAGTGTGCAGTGTGCAAAATTCCTTTCTACCTCAAGCCATTGGAGAAAAAGCTGATATAAATACTTCACAAAAAGATTTTTTTCTAGATAACTGTATTTTCTAAATGTACTATCTAATCCTTGTAATGTGAGCAGCCGTCTGATCATAACTTTGTGGCAATTCAAAGTATCTGTACCGTTACACAAATCCTGCCTACTAATTTGAATTCACACCACAGTATTGGCCTCAGCCAGTTCACCAATTACAGATTAGGTAAAGCACAATTGGCTTGTGTAAATTAAATGAATGGAGATAAATAAAATGTTCTCCTGTGTTCTACATATATAATTTTCTTTCGCTTTGGGCGTCTGGCCTTTCCTAGGCACCCTCTCTTTCTCTATCTACAGTATCTCTCTATCTTTCTTTTTTTTCTTTTGGTTTTGTTTTATTTCTGAATTCAGTATCTTGTTTTGTGGTTATTTGGTAATCTCACTGTCAGTTTATTTGCTTTATTTGATCTATTTGAGTATACTGTCAAAAAACCATTCATCACTCTACCAGTTTGTATTTCTTCACATATGCCATACAACTCTTGTGCTCTACTTGGTAATATTTGAGGTCAACCTATTCATTTGAGTCAGATATGTTGTGTTTTCTTGCAATATGTACCACTAATTCATGCTTCTATCTAAAGTTCGAGAACACACATTTGGGAGACGAGGCCTAAGATCTTTTATCCAAATATTTTTCCGCCTTAAACAGTCAACTTCTCTTTAACAAAGCTAGGGTGCATTCAATGGGTATTGCATTTATTTAATCAACATCGAGGGTGATAACCCCAGCTGACCCCATTTAACTGACCAAAATGACCAGTACTGGTAATGAGGAGTTTATCAGCCACATTCTGTCATGCCCATTGCTTCTTCATTTTACCTCTACTGTACATCAATCTCAAATCCCATTGTGCCTTCCAGATAGGTCTATATTTGACATAATTCTAAAATGGGATGGTCATCTCTTATTTTCTAATGAGAAAAGAACACCCAAATAAGCCTTTTTAAACACTGAATGATATGAATCAAATCACTCTCTTTATTCCAAATGGATGGGCAGTGAGAAACCTATTGAGAGGGAATATGGACAATTCCAAATTCATAATTGAACGTCAGACCTTTTACTAAAGGTACTTTGTAATTCTTAAAAAAGAAGCAAACATACTATTGTCCGTGACTTTACATTTCCTTATCATAGCTGTCTTTAAAGCTAAATAGTTTGTAGTTTGAACTTCTTCAAATATATAAATATTATTATGACTTAAAGGTCATTTGAGCCAGAAAAAAGAATGCAACAGAAAAGTGTCAATTTCTCTGGACCCCCTCTACTGTGGTTTATGCAACATTGGTTATGACATTACTGGTTGTAGTGTATGGCATATCTCCAGCATGGGCGTAGGTTTGCATAGGGACCATAGGGACAAGTCACAACCAATATTTTGGAACGACAAAATAATCCCTACCAATATTTCGCATTTTATTTTAGATATCAATATGAATTTATTAACATATTTATTTGCGGACGCAATAGAATAAGTTGCAGACAGTAGGTTTTGTTCCTTTGACGTGCTAGCAGTAGCAATCCATTTTCCAACTTATCCATATTGTGATTTGATTGGCTCTAACGCGCCTGCAGGTTCACGTTCCAATCACAAGGACAAAGCCTGCATTAATCGTTAAAAGTTGTCTACAAGACTTGAGCGCATTCGTTTTGTGCTGATAACGTTATCTGTGATAACCTATATGCCCTCAGAAAAGTGTTAAACTTATCCTGGTTATTTAAACTCACTTTGTTCTGCTTCTAAAGATATAGCGTAGAGAATGCCACCAAAAAAGAAAAAAGATATACGGATCTATTTCAACACAGAGAGAGTAAGTAGTGCATAGAATTGGTTTAGCAAGTGTTTTCACCCGTCTTCCTACTGTGAAAAATCGTTGTGTGGTGTTGGATGATGATGGCAATCAGGTTGATGACTGTATTGATGACAGGGGGGTCATATTCATGTAGTTAAAGCAAAATGCTAACCATATGCCGTAATGCATTTTGTAGGCTAATTATGTAGCAACTAGAAAAGCACAGGCAGGCGCGTTTTGCTATATTTTCAGAAAAGTGTTAAATTTATTACATTGGTACTGAAAATCATTTTGTCCGATTTTCTTCCTTGTTGTTGTTGTTAGCCTACAGTGCCACGCAAATAGAAAAAAAGATCTACTGTTTTAGCACCCAGAGAGTAGCTGTACAGCCCTTCCTACTGTGAGGTGTTGCATCTTACATGCTTAACCAACCCTGAGAGATGATGATATTCAATCAGGTAGGCTAGGTGACGAATATTATGTTAACCCTCTCCGGTATAAATTTGTAGGCTTAGGCTAATTGGTGTTATTAGTGTAGTCTATAGTCTGCAGTTAATAGTAGTCTAGTCTGTAGACTATTATTAAAAGTTCAATTCAATTTTCAATTCAATTTTATTTATATAGCGCATTTTTACAAAAGGCATGTCACAAAGCGCTTAACACAAGAGGCCCAATGAGCAACAGGGGCAAGGAAAAACTCCCTCGCAGCGTTTTTTGTTTTTACTTGTTATGGTAGAGGAAGAAACCTTGGGCAGTTCCGACGGCTCAAGGGGCTAACCCAACTGCCTAGGGCAGGTTTTCAGTCTCTTAGATGGTGAGTAGTCCACTATTATTCCATTAGATACATATTACAAGAAAATTTTGGTAAATAAAGTACAGTAATATAGGAGTCCCATTAGAATCCCAGGATATAGTCCCATGTCATTAGGCGCAGTCAAGCCAGGGGCCAGCTAGAGGCTGTAACAATCATGTCAGGGTCATCTGTGAGCTGAAGGCAGACCGCCCAGGAAGCCAGAGATGCAGGATCAGGCAGTGGAGGGCAGGGGTGACCCTCAGCAGGGAGGCAGTGGCATGGACAGTGGAGTGGGTTGAGGACCATTCAGGAGTGCCGCCGGATCACGTTGGAAGAAGGTCCCAGGAGAACCCAGGAGGTGCAGGCGCAGGCAGTGGAAGGCAGTGATGACTCACGGCAGGGTGGTAAAGGCATGGAAAATCAGAGAGGAGATGAGTTAGAACAGTCTCCATCAGATTTCAGAGAATGTGAGTTATATTGCATGTGAAACCATATACAGATGTTGGCTAAGTGAAGAGAGAGAAGTAAGTGGAGAGGAAAAGAGAGGAGGAGAAAGACAGAGTGAAAATTGTACGGCTTAACAGATGGGTGGATTATGGCGGCATTAAACTATAGCAGCATAACTAAGGTATGATGTATAACAAGCCAACACCACCAAAGGAAATGGTTAAAGTTAAAGCTAACTGACTGTCAAGCGGAGTCAAATTCATAATTTAGTCTTTTCACAATTACTGTAGGTAATAGCTAATATTTAGGTAGCCTATGTATTGTATTACTGTCATTATTTGAAAATAGATTTCAGAATACAGATACAACATAATACAGATTGAATAATTTATCTGTGAGGAAGGGTGTTTTTTTGGGGGGGGGGGGCTTGTCCCTACCAAAGCTGAGACCAAACCTACGCCCTTGATCTCCAGTGATGTAATAAAATTTAAAACATCCAAAACTCAAGTACACCAATGTAAGAGACCCCCGATAAGTGCTCAACATACTGTATTACATGTTATCTATGCATTCTATAACATCAATAAACCTCAATTTTCTGAATGGCAGTTGGGCCAATAGATTATACTACAGTCGATTCCTATTGACTAAAAGCTAATGCTGTCACGTTTTAAATCTAATTTGTGGTAACACTGATTTCAGATGTTATTGAATCCCTCCTGACCACAAATGAATGAAGTGAAATAATTGCTCACACCAGTCTACTCCAGTCTGACACAATGCATGGATTGTCTAACCAAATCTGGTTGTGAGATTATCTTCTTATTAATCTCCAACCGGGTATTTCAGAGTCATGGTTAATATGCTGCACATCAAGTTTACTAGGGAAGACACCAAGGATAGGACACTACCTTTTCTGGACTGCAGTGCTGGTGGGGAGGGATGGAAGCCTTGTCACAGAGGTATACAGGAAACCCATACAATCAATACCTATTATTTGACTCTCACCACCCACTGGAGCACAAACTAAGTGTCATCAGGACCTTACAACATAGAGCAGAGAACATTTCATCAAAAACAGAGGGGCAAGAAAATGAGCACTCACATATCAAACAGGCACGGAAAACCTGTGGATATCCCAACTGGGCTTTCATCAAAACAGGAAAAAGGAATGGGAGTATAACAAAGATACTATCCCACAAAAAGAAAGAATGACAGAAGAAAACACATGGTGGTCCCCTACGTCGTTGGATTGTCTGAAAAACTAAGAAGAATCTTCTGTAAGCATAACACCTCAGTCTACTTCAAACCAGGGAACACCCTAAGACAGAGACTGGTCCACCCCAAGGACAAAACTCCAAGGCACAACATGAACAATGCAGTCTACAATGCAACAAAGAATGCCCAGATCTGTACATTGGATAAACTCCACAACCACTCCACAAAAGCATTGCCCAACACAGGAGACCCACATAATCATGTCAGCATTCAGCAGTACATCTACCCCTGAAAGAGATGGGACACTCCTTTAAAGACAAGGATGTGCACATCCTGGACAGGAAAGACAGATGGTATGAGAGAGGAGTAAAGAAGGCCATCTACACACATCTGGAGCATCCCATCCTGAGATTGCACCTTAATCTGTCTGCTACACACTATTCTGCCTTAAGTGCCACTATACACCTTTGATCTCAATCAGAGGTGTAGTAGGCGTGGAACATGGGGATCCACCGACTTCTCCGGACAGAATATATATAACAAATAACAAATAGCCTGCAGCTAAATTGTCAAACCGGAGCTATTGGCAATAGCCAAACAAATGGTATACACTTATGAGATATCTCAAGCTACATGACCACTTGGTTGTGATCACTGGCGTGAACAGATGTGGTGGTCAAGCACTTGCCCCTCTGCCTTCTATCCAAAAAAGTGCCCTTTTGAAAGTTTTTTCAGATTACTGAGGCCAATGTTGACATGATATTTTAGAAAAGCTGCGTGATTAAAAGAATGTGAAAATAATGGTACGATGTGTGCCCTTTAGGCACACACAAATCTCCGTCTCTCTCACTGAACTAGCTCAGTGTGCGTAAACACACGTGGAGTTCATTCAATGTGAGGCGCGTTGCAGCATCATAGATATCAGGTAAGAGCTCCTGATTATCATTACTTGCAGTTCACAACCCACTGAATCGTTACCACTGTGGTATTGGTGCCTTGTAGTCATGGCAAGATGAGGCTTTGTTGAAGCTTTAAAGCTTTTCACGAAAATGTGTTGCAAAAAGGTTCATTTCATGAGGCCTCACTTAAGTTTCAAATGCTCATTAAGGCCATCTAGTGGTGAATAAATATAACAGGAAAAAATTGCACCATGCTTATTTAAGGAAGTTTCAGGCACTTTACCAATTGTGGTACATTTCTATAAATACATGAAATAATAATATAGAATTAGGCTACGTATATAATTAATAATAATATATAATAAAATATAATTATATATTTCAATTATAACTGGAAGTGAATTTGACATTTCACCTATGGATATATTGTATAAGTTAATTTAACATATGACATTAAGCTACTGATAATATTTTTACATGTTAAAGGTAGGATCTACGATTTTTGGAGCATGCACTTTTTTTGTGATTCACTTTTTATTGAGTTTTAAGAGGTAACAAAAAAGAGAGAGAGGAAAAAAAACAAAACACACACACACACACACACGTGGCCATCATCACAAAAACAGACAGAAGTCAAAACCAGGGACAAACAGCTGCACACCACATTAGAAAAAAAAAAGAGGGGGGGGGGGGCACCAATAAGTAAGAAAGTAAAACAGACAATGCACACTCTGTGCCCCGCGATTTAAATAAGGTAAAACATGTAGGACAGACTGTATTCCCTGTATAAAAGACTTCTGAGAACAAAGAGAAGAAAAAAGAGATGACGGTAGTAATAAAAACTATGTACAGAGTAACAAGCCGCCAGGACACGGGTAATCCTGTGCCCCAAGACTTGAGAGAAAAACCTTTGCTACGAGCTGTGACTTGTTAACCGCAATGCAAATGCATCCCCAAACCCAAATGCTGTATGATTTTAACGATAACTCAGAGCTTGTTTGCTCGCCAAGCCGAGGCATACTAACATGCTAGAAATCGTCCACCTAGATGTGAAACAGGCTACTGTCCATATAAACTGTAAAAGAGAAGCGCATATGATTGATTACACAGTGAGGTGTCAATCCTGTGGCTGGGATGTATCCATACCGGGGCCGGAGCACTCCACGTCTGTGCGCTGGCCGTTGGATTCCGGAGGCTCTTGATCCGTGACTGATGGGGATGGAGGTGAGGCGGGACGGTTGTGCCTTGATTGGGACTGCCTCGGTTGGGACGTGTGTGCCTTGATGTCGCTGAGAAACCGCTCCGCTTCCTCGGGTGATTTGAAGTTGTATGTGCTGTGTTGGAAGGTGAGTTTGAGCTGTGCTGGGTATATGAGAATTGGCTTCAAGCCGGCTGAGGTCATTTTCTTTTTCACGTTGTTGAACGCCATTCGTTTCTTGACCATTGCTGCACTGTAGTCAGGGAAAAAGGATAAGGTTTGCTGATCATTGATGATGGGAAAGACCTCTCAGGCCCCCCTCAAGATGGCCTGACGGTCAGCATAGTCGAGCAGCTTAAAGATGAGAGTGCGGGAGCAGTTGTTTCTTTTTCCATCCGTGTTGTACAGTCTGTGTGCTCTCTCAATTCTGATCTCGCGTCCGGCCAGAGAGGGAATCCACCGTGGCAGATGCATTTTAAGAAACCCAATGGGATCCGAGCCTTCCGCGGACTCTCCTAAGCCAATCAGTCTTAAAGAGGGGCTAAGCAACGTTCAGTTTTTTTCTCTCATGAGCTCCCTCTAAAGACCGCTGTATTGCATTGTATTGCACTGCATTGTATTGGAGGCGGTCCGCGCTGCTGAACATTGCAAGTGCTGTATCAAGTGCTGTATCTACACCGTTCGTTCGCCGTGTAATGACTCATTTTAGCATCCTAAACAGTATGAAACGGATTAATTAAATGAAAAATGTTGCATAGTGGGCCTTTAAATTGGATCTCCGACTCCTATCCTCCATTTCAACAGCATGCACTTTTTAACATATTGCTTGAAATACTCTTCACACCCCCATTGCAACCAATTAATTAAAAGTTTTGACACAAAAATTAAAAGTTTTAGTGGCCTCTAGAACGAACAATCCAGGAAAAACACTATCCTATCATAATGAACGGACCAGTATGATTGGATTCTGACGCATCTATCAAACTGCATTCTACTGCTCCCTCCCCCTCTGCGCGTACCCTTCTTCGTGAACGAATCGGGGGGAGGGGAGGTATTTGGTTTGGGGGGACGGGATGCTTTTTTCAAATCTGTCTCAGAGGCTCAAGTGATTTTCAGAATCGTAGACCTTACCTTTAAGTAACACTGTCTAGCCTTTTAAACTATAGCTTAATCCACGTTATTGGAGGAAATTTGATCAAAGTACTCCCAAACAGGCAAAAACTTCCTCTTCTTATTCTTGTTCATCTCCATTGTTAGTCTTATCAATGCACAAGTTGCAATCCACCGCAAAAAATAACATACTTCTGAAAAACTGTCTTCAACTACTATCAAAAACCCATGAGCGCATATCTTTATTGTCGAGATGTCCCACCAAAATCAACCTAGATTCAACGTGCTAGCATGGCAAGTTTGGCAACCGAGGCCTCGAACGTCACGTCACGTGATCTCTCCATTTTGACACACGCCTCGATACGGAGCGTTGGATAAAAATTATGTGAAATGCTCGGGACTTCATTTGAAGTCTCAATACGATCTGGCCATCACTAGTGCCTTGTATCCCATAGAATTGTTGTGGTTTGTGCGCTAGGTAGCGTTTCATGTAGTGTAAAGTAGTGCAAGTAAATACTTTGACCTGTACAGCGATTGCTTGTAGGGCTCGTTTGGCCTGCTTGGAGCAGGTCTTAGTTGTGTAGCCGAATAACGGCGTGAACTTGTGCTCACTGTGCTCTTCAAGTCACATTTTTATTGGTGTGGTTTCTATAAATGCTACAAAATACTTACAGTAACATCTTGTGTGTGTCTAGCTGAAAACAGCATGTAGCCTACCTGGGTACTGGGTGTGCTCTCCAAGTCATGTTTTTACTGCTGTGCTATTTAAATACTACATACAGCTTACATTATCATCTTGTATACTGGGTGTGTGTAGCCAAAACAAACAGACAAACAAAAAAAAAACGTGAATTTGGACACTGCAAATTACATTTATGTGCTATGTTATCTTAAGAACTATGTAACCCTAACAGTATAATCTCCTGTTTATAGGTATTGTGTAAAAGCCCTGTATGACTGCTCGCAGCTTATGGGGCTGATAATAACCAGGTAGTCGCATAGAACACAAGCTGTGCCTTCAAAAGTATATATTGGGGTGTGACCCTTATCATTCTTAAGAGACATAACGTTACGGATACTAACGTATCCTCGGTTCTCTGAGTGAGAAGCCGAAACGTACGAATGGATGATGCCTATCATCTCCTACTTTTTCTGATGTCAATTTTAACCAACCCTTTGAAAAAAGGGCAGTAAGCGCTCTGACGCGCGCAGGCAACTACTTAGACAGCCCTGCGTGACGTCAGAAAGTCTATATATTGACTGCGCTTACGCTTCAGGTCCTCTTTGCCAAGCTCGCCAGCGTCGGCGACTTGAGGCCCGAAGCGTACGTTTTGGCTTCTCACTCAGAGAACCGAGTATCCGTTTAGTATCCGGATTAGTATCCGTAACGTTTTCTTTCGTTTCGAAGCCGAAACGTACGAATGGATCACTACAACAGATGTAGACGTATGGCCTCAGTAAGCCAATGCGACATGCGTTGGGTAGACAAGGCCTGACCCTTGGCACGCTCGCCATGGTAGACGAACAACTGGTTCGGCTTCCTGATGCTCTGCGTACGCGTCAAATAGGCACGAAGCGCTCTGACCGGGCACAGAGTGACGGGCACAGAACCTCCCGTCTCAGGAAGGGCTGAGAGCTCAATGACCCTCGAACGAGGGTCAGTAGACAGCACTTTAGGGCGAGAAAAGGGATTTGGTCGCAGCGTTACCCGCGCGTCATCTTGCGTGAATTCAAGACAGTCAGGACTCAAGACAGGTCGCTAACGCGCTTCACCGAGACCAGAGCGAGCAGAAGCACAGTCTTAAGGGAAAGCATCTTTAGACTGGCACTTGACAGAGGGTCAAAGGGCGTAAGAGCCAGTCCGCGTAGGACAGTGGCCAGGTCCCAAGTAGGTACCGAACGTGTGGAAGAGGGGCGAAGCCGCCTGACGCCCTTCATGAAGCGCAATGCAAGGGGGTGAGCGCCTGGGGAAACGCCAGCATAGCCAACATGGCATGCTGAAATAGCTGCGAGGTACACCTTCAGAGTAGAGGGTGTACGACCCTGATCAAACAGGTGTTGCAGAAAAGCAAGCACCTCGCCAATAGGGCAGACTAGAGGATCACAGCCTCTGTCTCTGCACCACATGCTGAACACGCGCCACTTTAGTGTATACAACGACCTAGTGGACGTAGCTCTAGCAGCCTGAACAGTCTCTATAACTGCGTCTGACAGGCCGCTCTCTAGGAGACGTGCCCGTTCAGGGGCCAAGCTGTCAGTCTCCACGCTTCCAGCTTGGGGTGCCACAGGGACCCGTGAGCCTGAGATAGGAGATCCCTCCTCAGAGGGAGGGTCCAAGGCTGGCCGTCCAGCAGTGAGACCAGATCTGAGAAACAGCTCTGAGATGGCCAATTGGGGGCGATCAGAATCACCCTGTGAGCCCCCGCTCTGATCCTGGCCAACACCTGACGCATCAGAGGAAGGGGGGGGAAAGCGTAGAGTAGACCTCGCGGCCACGGATGTGCCAGCGTGTCCGACCCTAGCGGCGCATCTCGCTCCAGCGAAAACCACGCTGGACAGTGAGCGTTCTCGCTCGAGGCGAAAAGATCGACTCGTGCCCGCCCGAAGCGGGACCAGAGGCTGTGCACCACGGCTGGACACACCTGGAGAGGAGGTCCGCGCCTGTGTTGCGCACACCGGGCAAGTGCGACGCCCTGATCGACAGGAAGTGGCGGGAGGCCCAGGTGAGCAGCTTGTACGCCAGGCGAAACAGGCCCGGAGAGCGCGTGCTGCCCTGGCGATTGATATAAGCCACTACAGTGGTGTTGTCCGTACGCACCAGAATGTGTTCTCCTCCGAGAAGAGGGAGAAACTCTTTCAAAGCGCAAAAGACAGCTAGGAGCTCTAACACATTGATGTGTAGCCTCCTGGAGGCTGCGCCCCATGTCCCTCTGGCGGGGCGACCGCAGCAAACGGCGGCCCAGCCGCTCTTGGACACATCGGTGGTCACCGTCATGCGTCTGGCTACAGCGCCAAGGGCGCCGCCTCTGGTGAAGGACGACGGCCTGCGCCAATGCGCGAGGGCTAGCCACATCCATCTGGATACTAAGATCCGACGGGCGGGGTTTGACCTGGAGGACACACCTACTTCCGCTAAGGTGAGTTGCAGCGGGCGTAAGTGTAAAAGGCCGTGTGGGACAGCGCCACCCGCGGCGCAAAGGAGGCCCGTCAGTCTGACCGAAACACAGGCACCTAGTCTGAAGTGGCGTGGACACGCCCTGACGTCCTGTAGTCTCTTCGAAGTGAGCGTCGCTCTCATTGAGCGTGAGTTCAGTCTCACGCCCAAGAACTCGACCTCCTGAGAGGGAGAGAGCATGCACTTGCTTAGGTTTACCAAGAAGCCCAGATCGTGCAGGTGACGCAAAACAGTGTGAACCTGTGACGTTAGGAGCTGTCTGGAACCCGCCAGCAGCATCAAGTCGTCCAAGTAATTGAGGAGTCTGATACCCTGAGCGCGTAGAGGAGCAATCAGGTTTGAGCGAAGCATTGAGCGCTCTGAGATCTAGAATAGGGCGAAAAGCGCCTGACTTCTTGGGCACAAGGAAGTACGTACTGTAACGACCTGCGCGCGCGAGCGTCGGATCTACGCGCTGAATAGCGCCCTTTCTCAAGAGATCGCGAAGCTCTTGTCTGAGAGCAGGGGCCCTGGAGGGGGGCACCACTGACTCCATGACACCTCTGAAGGGCGGGGGTGGCCACCTGAACTGCAGTTGATAGCCTTTCAACACTGTTGAAAGAACCCAACGCGACGTTGTGCACATCGCCCAATTCTGCCTGAGCAGAGAGGCGGAATGAGGAGGCAGCAAGGACAAACGAAGTGCTATGCTGCCCCCGAGTGGCATAAAGGGAGCCAAGGTCAAAGACTGAGGCTGTCTGCGAAGCTGCAGAGCGTTCGACTGACAGGGTAGAGACCCGACGTAACGTGGGGGCTGAGGGCAAGCCAACCGTGTGTGAGACCCCGTGTGTGAGACCCCGCGCATCTCACTCGCGACGGCCCGTGGGGCGGTCGACCTGGAGCCCGCGTCAGCGATGTCCGTGGTCGGTGAGCTGCGCACTCCACCCGCGACACCCCGTGTGGCGGCCGACCTGGAGCGCGCGTCAGCGTCGTCCTTGAAGAGGGGGGAGAAGTTTCCCGTCCGCCCGATGGCAGAAGTGTCAGACTGAACAGACAGCTCTGCCCGTACCTGGGCGATACATCGGGCGACAGAAGCGGCAAGAGAGGCTGGGGAGGGCTTCTCGACCGTGAACGACTCGGACGCGTCGCACGCCCACTCCTCGGAGGCGAGTGAGACAGAGGACGCCGTCGAGGCGTGACGTCACGCAAGGCGCATAGCGCACGGCGTGCGTAAGCTGAATGCGCGGTGGAGACCGAATCGGTGCCCCAGTGCGCGACCGCGCAGACAGAACAGAGCGCGTCCTCCGGCCGGGGCCGGAGCTCATTGTCAAACATTGCCCCAGAGGGGCGAGAGTGTGTGTGAACGGGGTGGGGTGCTTGTGAACAAGGCAAACTCAGCGCCCCCTGAGGGGGTGAGATCAGAGAGGACCGCCGAGCTGGGGACTGCAGAGCGGGGACCCGTGCCTTTTGGAGCACACAGAAGCATAGCAGTCAATGGATAGGGGTCGCATGACATGTTCTGCCGCACACACGTGATCGTATCAGGATCGCTGTGGCCTCTTGCGCCGTTCCTGGCTGGTTGGACGCGTGGCGGGGGCCGCGCGTCCGCGGTAGCGAGAGTGCTGCCAAGGAGGTTGTGACCCGGTAGCCGACGGTGGCGCGGCTTTGGGTGCGTCCGCCTTTTTCTTCTGCTGCGTCCGTTGAGGCGCGCGAGCACGCGTCTGAGGCGCAGCCGGAGTGGCTGGTTGAGGCGGGGCACGCTTAGGAAGCACGGGTTGCAGGGCCTGAGCCGCCGACTTCGTCTTCTCTAAGCGATCGTGCTGGAGTTCCAGCGCCTGGCCAAACAGAGCATCAGCGGAGATGGGAGCGTTCATAACATGTCTCTTCTCCTTCTCTGGCTTGGACGAGAGATTCAGCCAGAGGTGCCTGTCGATGACGACCAAAGAGCCAAGGGAGCGCCCGTCGGCTTTAATGGTCGCCCTGATGGCCAGTGAGGTGAGAGCGGTAGCTCTGCGCAGCTGATGGAGGGTAAGGTCCGACGGCTGCGCTGAGAGATCCGCCACCAGTTCCTCAGACAGAGAGGAGAGGAGAAAGGCGGTATTCAACACCCTTATCGCCTGGCCTGTACAAATAAAGGCCTTTGAAACGAGCTTCTCCGTGCGCTGGCACGGCTTAGAGGGAAGCTCAGGAGGCGATGTCCAGGTGGTGGCAGAAGATGGCGCTAGACAACCAGCGACCGCATCCTCAACGCGAGGGAGCTGCATGAGGCCGTTGGCGCCCGCTCCATCCATCGCGTAAAACGCCGCGTGGCCTTAAATAGGGGCAATGGCGGCGAAGGGGGCCTCCCAAGACGCCTGCGCATCCGCCACGACAGTGGGGTGAGCAGGGAGCGGGAGGGCATCAGGTGAGGGCAGCGCGCCGGAGAAGGGGTCGAAACGCCCTCCCGGACAGTGCTGAGGCGGGGGCAGGCCCAGCCTGCTAGCCGCCTGTGTAGCCAAGGAAGCTAGCTCGGAAGCTAACTGGGCGGCGTGGGTCTTCTGGACCGGTGGCAAATCTTCCACGGTGGCGCATCCCTTAGCGGAGAGGAAGGAAGCGAGCTCCTCCTCGTCCACAACCTCGATAACCGGGTCGTCAGAATGATCGACCTGGAGAGCACTGACGTCAACGGGGGTAGAAGCCGCCCCTGGACTACCCCTGGAAAAATGCCGCTCTGTTGGCAATAGCCGCAGGGGAGAGGCGTTCGCAAGCCGAGCAGAGATCTGGCTGCGAGAAGGCTAACATAGCATGCTCACTCCCCATGCAGATGAAACACACAGCATGGCGGTCGGAGAGCGAACAAAAAGCGACTCAGAAACACACGCAGTAGGCGTGAAAGAGGCAAAGAGGACCTGAAGCGTAAGCGCAGTCAATATATAGACTTTCTGACGTCACGCAGGGCTGTCTAAGTAGTTGCCTGCGCGCGTCAGAGCGCTTACTGCCCTTTTTTCAAAGGGTTGGTTAAAATTGACTTCAGAAGAAGTAGGAGATGATAGTCATCATCCATTCATACGTTTCGGCTTCGAAACGAAAGAGAACTGATAGGGTTTGTGTGAGCCTGCAAAATGTGTTTGCGCGCTGGTGCGGGCCATTGTAACACCTGGACAACACTGTGACACTGTTAGCATCACTGCTTGCACTGTTTGCAACACTGTCTGAAGTTGAATTGACTGTGAGCAGGCAATAAATTTGAATCTGAATTGTGGTGCTCCAGCAATAGACCCCCATTACTGAAGGATCTACTGGAGTCCCAATGATGGACATAAAGAGTGCGCAGAGTGCCTTGGACCAGCTTAAATGTGTGTGGATGTGGATAACCCCTGCAGTGCTGCCTGTGATCCTTCTTTGGAGGAGAGACGCCATCGGGCCAGCCGGGTCAGGGTTTGACTGAACCAGGACAGGCCTTCACGTTCTCACAGGCCTGGCTGCAAGCACACACGTAAGCGCTCCCAGGAGCGCAGGAGCCCCCTGGCAGCACGGAGCTGGTGCGCATAGAAGCCCCCGAACCTGATAAATGCCCTGCTACAGGAGTGTCCACAGAGGGCGGGAGTGCAGTCATTCAAGCTCCTCTCGACTCTACAAACAATAAACAGAAGACTGGATGAGCTGGAGGCTTGGTAAAGGGCCCTCACTACTTCTCCAGGTCAGACAGCCTTGGATGACCGGAGCAACATGTATGTGTTATCTCTTCATGCCCCCCACAGCATTCTCAAGGATGTAGCAGGGGTAGACGTTCTTGAGAGAGAACTGCCTTCGGACACAGCAGAGCAGGGGAGGGCTCTGTCAGCACCCTGCTGTCAAGGGTCCTGAGCGCCGCTGCAATTCTGGGCATTTAACCCCCTTTGGCTTACCCAGTTTTTTGGGGGGTCTTTGGGAGGGAACAACCCTAGCCCACCACCCCATATTCTTGTGGCTGAGGATTACACCACAATCCTCCAGTCTTCATGGAATAAGCTGCTGCAGTGCTCCCGCTACAACACAGGCTGCCATCAGGTAGCGGCGACTACTTATCCGTCTGAAACAGGCCTTAGAGACATGCCGCAAGTCGACTTTTAATTGCCTCCTGGACCTCCTTGGGGAGGACTGGCCATGTATCCTCCACTCCACACTGCCCGCAGAAGGAATCAGCTGACACGGACCTTGGCCACACGCTCCTTCAATGCCACAGCACGAGCAGCTCGTATGGGCAATGCTCTGGCAATTACTCTGGTGGCTTTGCGTACTAGGGCATTAGTGGACGCCACCCTATCACTCCACTCCCAGCTGACACGGCATGTGGGAGAAGCTATGGCATCATCAGTATCGTGTCACAGGCAGTTGTGGCTGACACAAACTCCTCTGCCGGATTCAATCAGACTGGACCTTCTGAACCACCCTGTGACACCTGGGCATGTGTTCCATCCCGATTCCCCGGCAGTTTTGGACCAGGCTGAACGGGCCGCAGCCTCTAAGGATGCCCTCCAGTGTGTGTGCTGCAGGCGCACCTCAGGTTTTCCTTGAGTGGCTTCAAGTGACTAGAGGCAGCAGCGACCCTCTCAGCCTTCACAGGTCAGTTGGCGCCTTGCTGCTCCATCTACTGCCCACAGGGGGCAACGTTTTCGCCCACCTGGCCAACAACAGCCCAGGGGAAAGCAGGAACCGCAACGGAGTTCAACCAGAGGGATGAACGGCCCTGCATATGGGTCGGCCAGACTGTGTCTCAGACTGACAGGCCTCCTGTGCGCCGCAGGAGGCGCAGTTCCAAACGGCCTGCTCCACTTACGCCTGCTACAGCTTGCCTTAGCGGAGCTGGGTGTGTCCTCGAGGTCGAATCCCGCCCATCGGGTCCAAGCGCATGTGGCTAGCCCTTGCGTATTGGCGCAGACCGTCATCCTTCACCAAGGGTGGCGCGCGCGGCACGGTGACCAGCTGCATGGTGGTGACCACTGACGCGTCCAAGACTGGCTGGGGCGCCGTTTGTTGCGGTCGCCCCGCCAGAGGGACGTGGGGCGTAGCCATGAGGAGACTACACATCAATATGTTAGAGCTCCTAGCTGTGTTTTGCGCTCTGAAGGAGTTTCTCCCTCTCCTCAGAGGAGAACACGTCCTAGTGCGTACAGACAACACCACAGTGGTGCTTATCTCAATCGCCAGGGCGGCACACGCTCTCACGACCTGTTCCGCCTGGCGTACAAGCTGCTCACTTGGGCCTCTCGCCACCTCCTGTCGCAACATGGGCGTGAACCTCCTCTCCAGGGGTGTTCCCTGTGCCCAGCCGTAGTGCACACCGCTTCGGGCGGGCCCAGGTCGATCTGTTCGCCTCAAGCGAGAACACTCACTGCCCAGACGCGCTGGCACATCCGTGGTTCCGTCGTCTTCTCTATGCTTTCCCCCCACTGCCTCTGTTGTGTCAGGTGTTGACCAGGATCAGAGCGAGGGCTCACAGGGTGATTCTGATTGCCCCTCATTGGACATCTCAGAGTTGGTTCTCAGATCTGGTCTCGATGCTAGACGGCCAGCCGTGGACCCTCCCCATCTCAGGCACGCGGGTCGCTGTGGCCTGTCAGCCGCAGTGGTTGAGACTATACAAAGCGCTAGAGCTGCGTCCACTAGGTCGTTATATACACTTAAGTGGCGTGTGTTCAGCACATGGTGCAGAGACAGAGGCTCTAGTCTGCCCTATTGGTGAGGTGCTTGCGTTCCTGCAGCACCTATTTGATCAGGGTCGTACACCCTCCACTTTGAAGGTGTACCTTGCAGCCATTTCAGCATGCCACCTTGTGTTCCTCCGCCTGCTCATGTCAGGGCCCACTCCACTCGTGGAGTGGCGGCCTCCTGGACCTTCTGGAAAGGCGTCCCTATGGAGGATATTTGCCTGAGCGCATCTTGGGCCTCAGGCAATACCTTCGCGCGTTTTTACACCCTGGACGTCACCAGGCCGGGTGTGGCGGAGAGTGTTCTCTCTGGACCTGGTGGCGGTCCATTGGGTCTCCCCACCTCGGGCCCCTCGGTGGAGGGCTCTTGAGGCTTGATTGTAGTAACCCATTTGTACGTTTCGGCTTCAAAACGAAAGAGAACGTTAGGGATACTAACGTATCCTCGGTTCTCTGAGTGAGAAGCCGAAAAGTACGCTTCGGGCTTCAAGTCGCCAATGTTGGCGAGCTTGGCAAAGAGGACCTGAAGCGTAAGTGCAGTCAAGATCTAGACTACCTGACGTCACGCTGGGCTGTCTAAGCAGTTGCCTGCGCGTGACAGAGCGCCAACGCTGGCGAGCTTGGCAAAGAGGACCTGAAGCGTAAGCGCAGTCAAGATATAGACTTCCTGATGTCACGCAGGGCTGTCTAAGTTGTTGCCTGCGCATGTCAGAGCGCTTACTGCCCTTTTTCAAAAGGTTGGTTAAAGTTGACTTCAGAAAACGTAGGAGATGATAGGCATCATCCATTCGTACGTTTCGGCTTCTCACTCAGAGAACCGAGGATACGTTGGTATCCGTAACATTTTTTTCGGGATTCTCCGCAACTCTGACAAAATGCGGGCATCTCTCACTCCCCAGAGAGACGACAGCTTGATCGAGAATATCAGGTACTCGACTGCGTGGCCTGGTCATGGCTCACAGAGTTCAGAGGCTGTTAGGCCTGATGGCCTAAGAAGCTGTAGTGATTCCTCTTGGCCTGCTGGTTCAATGCATTTCATCTCCACCCAAGAGACGACAGACGAGTTCCGTGCCTGTATCCGAGCCCTTCGTCCTTGGAAGCACCGGGATTTCAGCTTCAAGGTGTTTCACTGGGAGGCTGTCCTCACAGGAGAATGGTCATCTCTACGGACACATTTCTGACAGGCTGGGGCGCTTTTTGGGATAGGACGGACAGCAAGGGGCAGATGGCAACCCCCATGGACATCAGAACACATAAAGGTTCTCGGACTGAGGGCCATTCTTCTCGCTCTTCTGCATTTTATGCCTGTCCTACAGCACCAACATGTTCTAGTAAGGTCAGACAGCACTGTAGCAGTGTATCACATGAATCACCAAGGATGAACAAGATCCCAACGGTATTTTCAACTATTTGGCTATTGACTTGGGCATGGCCACACCTCTCTTCTTTGAGAGCGCCTCATATTCTGAGCATAACAAACAGAGCAGTAGATATTCTCTCCAGGATTGGGCCACTCCCGGGTGAATGAAGACTGCACCCCAACGCTGTCAAACAGATATGGTCACAGTACAGGGTGGCACAGGTGGATCTGTTTGCGTCAGAGGAGACAACTCGCTGCCTAGATTGGTACTGTCTCATGGGGCAGGAAGGCAGTTTGCGGCAGTCAGCCACGACAGCTGCCGTGCTGAGCGGACCTACTGTCACAAGTCGACGGGCAGATTTGGCACCCAAACCCAGCTGC
Organism: Limnothrissa miodon; assembly: GCA_017657215.1. Lineage (NCBI taxonomy): Eukaryota > Metazoa > Chordata > Actinopteri > Clupeiformes > Clupeidae > Limnothrissa > Limnothrissa miodon. The sequence goes on along the minus strand of JAGFZM010001529.1, from coordinate 172,170 downwards.
CGTTGCAGGGTCCATCCCTGAGCATTTAAATGAGTCTGTGTAGGAGACACTGGACAATGCCAGGGCTCCATCTACACGGGCCTGCTATTCGCTCCACTTGTAGCAGTTGAGTGTCTGGCTATTGAGGCCTCTGCCCTTCCTGTCGGATTCTGTCAAACTGATTTGCTTGGGTCCTTGTACCTTGCCCCAGATGTCTCATGAAGATTGAGCATGTGAGTAAAGACAAGATCCGGCCATCAGCAGAGTGATGGACTTTGTAAAAGTGTAGCATGCCCAGGGTACCAATAGAGATGTAGGATGTCGACTACGCCACCCAGGGAAGTTATGCTCCCCCTGGGAACAAGGGCAGTTGCCCCCAATTCTAACACAAAGAGATTCCAGATCTACACAAGAGATACAGGTTTGTGCAAGTGTGAATAGAGACAGGATTCAATATTTATAATGTCTTTATTTAGTTCAATTCAATAAAAATTAACAAGCACCTAAGACTAGAGTACTGCACTAATTTCCTTATGCTGTAGGCATAGAGGGTTGGACAACAATAAGGCACATATACATCATAACACTTCCATTAACATAAATACAATAGAACGAGAGAGAAAGAGAGAAAAAGGGAGGGGGACGGGGGAAAAGGAGAGTGGGAGAGAGAGTGAGAGTAAAGGACCAGGGAGGCGATCTGAGGGACGGGTCAATACAGACCACACGTGAAAGAAAACACATTCACACACTGCACCGCACACAAGTGAGCTTACACTGCCAGGAAGGTGAAACACGCATGCAGTTCACAGATACCCAGCCACCAGGTGCCAAGCCTCCCTGATGGCGTCCCCAACTCCTCCAACAAAACAGACAGAAACACAGAATGAATCAACAGATAAGAACAAGTAAAAACACAGAAACTCCCACCCGTTAAACCCGTATAAATCTGACCACTTACAGTAGGGCCAGACAGACATTCAACCCTATCTGGTTAATTTAAGCACATGCAAAACAGGTGTAATGGCACACATATATCACCAGCACAATGGAACAACACCCCTCAAACAGACACAGCAAAGCACCTCCAAAGAGAGCACTGCAAAGAATCAAAAGAAAAGGGAAAAAAACAAACAAAAGTATGCCAGGCTCCAAGTACAGGAATTGAGTGTTCACTAATGGGAGTATATTGAAAGAACAAAAGAAAGAATGACCAAACCAGAAGCAAAACAAAACTGTTCAGACAAGACAACAGAATAACAAAACAGGCAAATATAAAACACAGGATACATACAGGAGTAAACCAAAAAAAAGAAAGAAACACAACACAGCCAAAGCAAATGCCCACATACACATGCAATAAACGGCTAGTGCCACTCGCCAACACGCACGCACACACACACACACGTTACCGTTCGGCCTTAGCCGTACAGTAGAAGGGAAAGTCAGTGGGGAAACAAAGCAGCAGTCATTGTCAGCAGCCGCCCCTTAACGTCAGCAGGTTGCTAACGGTAGCAGCGAGACAGTAGAGTCTTCAATAAAACAGGTAACCTCTGAGTCCACACACGCACACAACACCGCCAGAACACCAGCCCCGGAACTACGCATCTGTAGACTTGCAACACCCGCGGTTGCTACCGCAAACTTTTGCGCAAGCAGGGCCGTTGCTAGACATTTGGGTGCCCTAAGCACAAATGCTTTATGATAAATAATTTTGAATTTCTCAGTGGAATTTGTTTATTTAAATAACAATGACAACAAACATGACAGTTAAACAAAAAAAGACTTTAAAAGAGTGTGAAATGCTCTTCCATCAGGCCCTTTTGAAAAATTAAATCAGAGCTGACATTAAAAGGACCTCTCCACACAATTTCGACACAATCAGCATCTAAAATGTGAGCTGGCCAAAGAGCAGGATCAGTTGAAGGGGGCACACATGTCTACACAGTGTCACTTGCTGATGGTCTCTCAGTGACAGGACTCAGGCTTTCATTGATGGTTGTGTGTGGAACTGTGTCAGTACCTGAACTGGGGGTTGATGGTTGTTGTTGGTCTGGGCTGGGGACTGTTGCAAGGTCTACACTGGCTGGTGGTTGATGTCCAGGGCTGGAACTGCTGGTGGATGGTTGATCCAAATCGAGGAGGGAAATGCTAGTCTCACGATTGCTAACGTTATCTGAAAACCGTTGAGTGAGTGACCATGATGAGTTGCTTTTAGTAGTCCATTCTATATTCATATCCACAACATAAACAAACTACCCAGCATCAATCATTTGCAACATTTGTTAACACAGTATGAACACTGCTAACAGGAGCTATCACAGAGATAACGGACATGAGCATTTACATGCATGCAAGGGCTACAATAATAACCTTTTTTTATTTAAACATTGCCTTACTGGCAAGCGACGCCTTAGTTTCATCACGCTTCTTCTTCTTTTTTCTTTTCTCCGCTCCCGACTCTTGTTGACGTTTCGAGGCCATGTTCGAACAGGTGTTTACCAATACCAAATTGTGAATGAGGCATAATCGAACAGACCACCGGGAGGTGGGGGGAGGGGGGCACCAGGAGGAGACTGGAGAGAGGGGCACAAAGCAGATTCACCCCTTTTCTCGGGAAAATTGGTTTATGTTGCTTTTGTATTGTTTAACCATATAAATGCATATTTATATTATTAATATGATTTACACGTTTTTTTTTCATGACCCTGATTTTTTTGGTGCCCTACCGGCCACTTGGTGCCCTGAGCAGTGTGCATTATGTGCGTCTGCGGAGCTACGGCACTGCGCAAGACTCAGATGGCTTACCGTCACAAGCCAAAGACCCCGACTCACAGAAGGGACATACAACTAACTGACTAAAGGTTCCACGACTTACCTTACCTTCGCCAGCACTGCGCTTTCACTTAAAGGAACTCCCAGGCCAACAATAGCTCCAATCACTCGCATTAAGTGACGTCATACAGGTGCGGCGCAGCACCACTACTGCAGCTTAAAGTCACAGGCACCTTGACACCCATTCACTACAATGTGCCCCCCATTTATTTTATTGTCGGCCCGGCGGTAACCCAAAGGGAAGACAAACTAAACCCAGAGTGCATAAGGTAGACAATTACATTTACCTCCCCCGTTTGTAGTCATTCACCCCTCACGGTAATCGGTGAGGATTGGGGTGTTGGCCTGCATTGACCCGTGTTGTGCGCCGTTGTGTATGAAGAGTTGGACTAAGGGAGTATTGGGCCCATTGTGGGTCCAAAGAATAGCTATGGGTTGATGGTTGCCATATTCTGTCCTGCTGCAACTGGTAGGTTTTCCACCGCAGGTGCTTCTGAAATGGGAAGGTTCTGGTTATTATGCAAGGGCCTTTTGGTGGCCGGTGCTAACACTTGCTCACCCAACAAGAGGTCCTCTTCACTGGACAGCTCTTCCTGGGCTGGCAAAGTCAACTCATCCTAAGGAATGTCAACCAAGGGATTGTCTGAGATCTGTGGTCCCACTACACCCTTCAACATGTTACGGTGGACATGCTTTGTCTTTGCCACCTTGTCCGCAGGGGCGATGGTGTACACAGAACCTCCATCAGATGGAGCCCGTACAACAATGTGAATCACCGGGCTCCATTGATCATGGATTTTATGGCGGCCCCGTACCCCCAAATCATGCACATATACCAACACCCTGATCATGCCTATCCTTACGGTAGGCTGCTGCGACTTCCATGTGCTCTCGTGCCCCATCAAATACCGTTTGCAGACGGGCTTGATGTTCACGTACCAAGTCACATACTCTCCCCCCAACCGGTTCCCGGACTCTCCCCAACAGAAAATCAACCAGTAACTGTGGATCTTGTCCAAACATCAATAGGTGAGGTGACTCACCAGTAGTCTGGTGGGGGATGGTATTGTAGCAAAATACTACCTGCCCAGTCTCTCTTTTGGGATGCTGGCAAGGTCCGTAAGAGGTTGAGCAAAGTACGTTTAAACCGTTCGCATTGACCGTTACCAGCAGGATAGGGTGTTGTGCGTGACTTTTGAATACCATTCATATTACAGAGCTGCTGAATCAGTAACCTCTCAAAACACCACCCTTGGTCGGAATGGATATGAGTGGGTATTCCAAACCTATAAAACCATTCATTTACCAAAACTTGGGCCACCGTGGGAGCTCGTTGGTCAAGTGTAGGGATAGCCACAGAGTACTTGCTAAACACAAAATGCTTTTGATCCCCCTTGTGGTGAGTTCTAGTATGGTAAAAAAAAACAGCAATAATCTCATTGGGCCTTGAGGCCAAGAGATGGCACATGAAAGTTGAAGCAGGGGGGTGTGAAGCTTAAGCCACCTGACACCTAGGGCATTCCTCACACCATCTCTGCACCTCAGCAGACATGGAGGGCTAGTAGCATCACTGTCTTACCAGTTCTAAGGTGCGACCAATGCCCTGATGCCCGTGTTACTGATGGAGCTGGGTCAGAACTTCATTGCGCAGTGAAGCCGGCAAGACCAACTGCTGAAACTCCTCGTCCCCATTGGGGTGAAAAACCCTGCGGTAAAATACCCCTTCTCATTCTACAAAGCGGTCCCACTGCCGCAGTAGTGTTAAGACCTGGGGCGATCTTCTCGAGAGGGACGCCGTTTGTCTTTCCAAAACATCATAGCCCCCTGAATAGTGGGGTCGGCTGCCTGTAAAGAAATCAGATCAGAAGGCCTGTGGGTAGGCAGGACAGAGATGACCAACTGCGTTGCCTGGATGCTCCCTTCCATGGGAGCCACCTGCTGCAAGACTTTAGAAATAGCAGTTCCTGGGGCCAACTCATCCAAACACCCCTCTGCTGGTTGATATTGCCTTGACAAGGCCTTCCAGAGCGATATTTTAGCTCAAAGTCAAAGGAGGCTAGCTGTGCAGCCCACCGATGTTCCACTGCGCCCAGCTTGGCTGTGGAGAGGTGGCTAAGAGGATTATTATCTGTGTACACGACACATTTAGTCCCTAGCAGATATTCCCTAAACTTCTCTGTTATTGCCCACTTGAGAGCCACAAACTCCAATTTCATGGAGCATTAGTAGGACGTTGCCAATTGGACACAGCTTCAATTTTACTGGGATCTGTTCCACTCCATGCTGCAAAATTGCGTGCCCCACCTCTGGCTTAAAGAACGCGCATTTCTGGAGTTTAGCCTTAAGTCCCTCCGTCTGCAACCGAGCCAAGACCATTTCCAACCTTTGCAAATGCTGTTCTACTGTGGATGCAAAGATGACGATGTCATCCAAATACAGTAGAACAGATGTTGGCCTTGTTGGTCTCCAAACATGTGTTGCATTAATCTCTGAAACGTACTGGGGGCATTACAGAGACCAAATGGCATTCTGTTCCATTCAAACAATCCAAATGGAGTGCAGAACGCCGTTTTGGCCCGGTCAGCCTCAGAGACTGGTACCTGGTTGTACCCGCTGGCCAAATCCATGGTGGAGGTAGGAATGCAGCCGCTCATGGCCCCACGGCTCAGTTTTTAACAAAGAGGCTCTCTGTGATAGTGGTCACCATAGACCCAGTATCAATGAGACATGGAACTTCTACCCCACCCATACAAACAAGCAAATGCGGACAGTTGGACATCAATGTCTCCATGCCGACGTGACTTACTTTTATACTAGAGCCTGGGACAACCCCGACCGGACTGTGGCTCCTCGGTCCGGCGGGTCTCAGTTTTCCGACTGCTCGCTGGTTTGGGAGGACCTCCTGTCTGGGGGCCGTGCAGAGTTCCTTGGACCAGTTTGGGAGAGGGCAGCGACCCTCACCCCATCACAATCTCTAGCATAATGCCCTGGTCGCTGGCACTGCATACAAACGCCGGGGGGGATCCTGCATAGCAGCCACATTACGGGTAAGCTGTTCTATCTGGCACTGTTGTTACCTCAGCATTTCCTTTAACTCTGCCAACTCAGACTTTGGCGGCGGATTGCCATGGGCGTTACTAGTCATGGAACAAGACGTGCCTGCAAGCCCAAATGGCCTTTCCACTGGGGAGAGAGAAGCTACGGGGTCGAGGTGGCTCAACGGAACCCTCTCACTCCCATCGAATGGCCTCTTTACGGACTTCGATCAGTGTGGCAGTAGGCTTGTCACGGGTAAATTGTTTTAATGCTCGCCGGAGAGCACCCTCCCCCACATCTTCCACAAACTGATCACGAAGCAAAACATCAGCATTAATACCTTCCGGTCCACACCTCTTAACTTTATCCATTAGTGTCATTAGAGCAATAGAACATTCTAGCAAGGATTCTCCCTCTTGTTGCTTTCTTGAGAAAAAGGCCTCCTGCAAGATCTTAAAGGTCCCATAGAATGCAAAACCACATTTACCTTGTTATTGTGGAATTTAGGTTGCTTATGGTATCCAACGGACTATACCAAAACTCCAAAAACCATCTTCCGTCTCCTTCTATATGCAAATTTCAAGCTAGAATTTGCCGGGCTGAAACTAGTGCTCTGTGTACGTAGACAGCGCAAAGCTACACCTCCTCAATTACATTGTCCAATCCAAAGAGCTCTGCTCTAGAATCTTTGGTCCAATCAAAAATTGTTTGGAACAGTCGCTTGTCCAGCCCCCTGTTGCTTCGGTAAGAACTGTAGTCTATGTAATAGCCTAGCTAGCTAACATTGAGAATGGCTAACGGCTCTAAGAAAAATAAGTGCATGTTGAATTTCTGTTTAATTGGAGAACATACGGAAAAAATGTCAGCATGTGCGTGTAACAGGGGTTGTATGGAATTTGCACTACCTTCCTCAAGAACATCACATTGGGAGTAGTTGATGTTTATTGCTATTCATAAGTTCAGAAGTGCAAATTCGGTTTGACAGCAGTAGTCATAATTTCAATACATTTATTCCACATTTATACTATGATTGCTTAGAGTATTTGGTATCATTTGAAAGCCCTGTTTCTGTACTTTGATATGTGTGTCGTTATTAAGTTATTGAACTTAGAATAGTGTGATGACAGCACTGATTGTCAACTGTACTATTTATAAAATTAAGGTAAATTTTAAAATTCTTATCTCAACGTCACATCAGTGTACACACAAGTGCTGCATATAGTTGGAAAGCCCTGGCTGTCCTCTTTCCGGTGATATGCGTTTCATCCCGCTGTGACAAGTCATTCACAAACGCTGTGGATCTGGCTGTTGTATGGTTGAATTCCTGACAAGTCCATTGCGTGTTTAATAGCTCAGATAGTTAACGCGATTTACTGTTTACTCAGATAGTTCACCGAAAGAGTATAGTGAAAGTAGGGAGCCAATCCGCTTCAGCGAGGCCTCTCAATGAACTAGCCAATCAGTGCCAGGGGGCAGGAAATACGAACATTTTGTAATGAGCATGTATTTCTGAGCATGGAATAGACGGCTTAGTGATGCTCCTGGGTCTTTTTCAGCCTAACATATTTGCATACGCAATTATTGAGGCTCAATGAACATTTTATGATGGTCAAAAAACGTGTTCTATGGGCTCTTTAAAGACTCAATCTGGATTTTCCCACTCCTCCCTTGGCCTATACCGAATCTCTTCTCTTGCTTCCCCCTCCAAATGGTCAAACAGGAAGTATGCCTTGTCGGTTAAAGACAAATGACGGGCCTGCATGCAAGCTGTGGCTTCTTCTACCCACTCATCTATACCTATACCTATGGCACCACGGAATATGGGACACTTCTTCTCCCAGTCGCTCAGTAGCCTGTGCCACTGGTGGTGCAGCGCTCGTAGAGGCTTCAGTAACGAGGCCTGTCAAATTAGCACTTTTAGCAGACATTAATTAAGCACAATAATTTAACAGACTTAACAGAGTTCTGAATGAGTGAATGGGGCTAGCCAAAGGGCTAAGTGACCGCTTAGTGTTGTTGCTCCTCTCTCCAGGCTGCGAGTTCCCGAGTGAGCGATCGCCGGCGGATCTTAGAAGACTGGCTTGCGTGTCCTGAATGAGTAATTCAGCGCTCTCAACCTGCTTGACAGGGAAGTTATATTACCTTTGCTGCATCGTGTGCGATTATGTCCTTTGAGTGAGCGTGTGTGTGGCCCCTGAGAGTTTCTGTACTTCCTACAGTGGCTGAGTATGGGCGGAGCCCCGTGACGTGGCATTGGATGCGTTCAAACGGAGCCACGACTGACGTCGAGCACAGAAGCGTCAGTGAGAAGCTGATACGGGAGCATTCGGGCTCGCTAGATGACGTGTGGGACAATGGGCAGTTAAGTGTAGAGGTGGTGGATAAAGTGTAAACTGTGGCTTGCTGGGAATCTATTTTGATGCTTGGGGACTGGGGTTCTGTTGTAAGTTGCATTGTGTGTGTCTGGTTTGTACACTCAACAAAAATATAAACGCAACACCTTTGTTTCTGCTCCCATTTTTCATGAGATGGACTTAAAGATCTAAAATTCATTCCAGATACACAATATTACCACTTCTCTCAAACATTGTTCACAAATCAGTCTAAATGTGTGATAGTGAGCATTTCTGCTTTGCTGAGATAATCCATCCCACCTTCACAGGTGTGCCACATCAAGATGCTGATCTGACATCATGAGTAGTGCACAGGTGTACCTTATACGGCCCACAATAGGCCACCCTGGAATGTGCAGTTTTGTCTCACAGCAAAATGTCACAGATGCCACAAGCATTGAGGAAGCAAGCGGCCAAACTAAGTTACGCAGCCACAACGTAGCCAAGTTCGCGACAGTTAATATGAACATCATCATTGACAAGCAGGTGGTAACTGGGGTTAGCACGATGTATGGTCTATTCTATTTCGTTGACGGGTCTGTGAAAGTAGACAGTGTGTCTATTATATTGCAACAGCTTTCCATAAGTTTGAGAGTGTGTTTATGGGATTTTTTTTATCATTCTTTCAGAAGCGTATTTGTCAGGTCACACACGGATGTTGGACGAGGAGACTGGCTCTCAGTCTCCGCTCTCATTCATCCCAAAGGTTTTCTATTGGGTTGAGGTCAGGACTCTGTGTAGACCAGGCAAGTTCATCCGCACCAAACTGTCATCCATGTCATTGTGAACCTTAGATGGAGGTGGTGCACACTCATGTTGGAACAGGAAGTGGCCATCCCCAAACTGTTGCCACAAAGTTGGATGCATGGAATTGTCCAAAATCTCATTGTTAATGCTGAAGCATTCAGTTCCTTTCACTGTAACTAACAGGCCAAGCCCAGTTTGGGGATGGCCCCTTCCTGTTCCAACATGATTGTGCACTAGTGTGCAAGGTCCATAAAGACATGGATGACAAGAGTTTGGTGCGGATGAACTTGACTGGCCTGCAGAGAGTCCTGACCTCAACCCAATAGAAAAGGAAGAATTAGAGCGGAGACTGAGAGCCAGTCTCCTCGTCCAGCATCAGTGTGTGACCTCACAAATGCACTTTTGGAAGAATGGTCGAAATTCTCATGAACACAGTCCTAAACATTGTGGAAAGCCTTCCCAGAAGACTTGAAGCTGTTGTAACTGCAAAGAGTGAGCCGACGTCATATCATACCCTATTGATTAAAAATGGGACGTCACTTAAAGGCATTATCCGGAGTGAAACAACACGTAGCTCTGTTGATTCACGTTGCTAAGTGCTATCCATAGGTATAAGAACGACAGATTTTCATGCACGGTAGACAGACTAACGAAACGGCAGCCAGCGCTAACTGATTAGGGCATGTCCGTTTCGTTTTCATATGCCCAATATGCTTAGCGTTAGCGGCCAGTTCGTGAATTCGGTCTATGTTGTACCTACTGTTATCATTCTGATACCTGTAGACACCATTCGATAGCCTCAGTCAACAGAGCTACGGGTTGATTCACTCCGGATAATCCCTTGAAGTTCATATGCCAGTCAAGGCAAGTGACCCAATACTTTTGCCAATATTGTGTACGTGCTATTTGACACAATGTGATACTTATTCTTTGTATCAGGATGTGATACTGACGTTTTTTTATACTGCATCCTTGTTTTAGAACTGCCAGTACTGGTATCATCTTTGAAAGCAGTCATAAGCAACGTAGCAGAATCGTCAATGTCCTCCAGCCAAAGCGACTCAACGAACACCAGCACGTTTCTCATTCTTATTAGTGGACTTGCCCTCAAGTCTTCGGTCCGGCCATTTTGTTACTTTTGTAACAACATGGCCGTTGGTTGGCCACTATTCTTATTCTTATTCCGCCGGATTTTTAGACCACTACTCCTCCTAGGGGTTTCGAGTTAGAGACACTGTTCCAACTCTGACACGTCCGGCCTGATCTCGATCGGTGTGCTTACATTCATCTTTTTGATATCTCTTGTTGCTCCCCCGTTATCCCTCTTTTTCTTGTCGTTTTTTTCCCATAGAAATGCATGGGGTGGGGGGGCTCCTCATTGAATTACATGGGAAAAATGCTTGTGTGTGTGTATGAGTGTCTGTGAGTGAGTGTGTGTGTGTGTGTGTGTCTGTGTGTGTGTTGGAGTTGTTGGGGGGGTGGGGGGGTGTTGGGGGGGGCTGTTGG
>JAGFZM010001529.1:141613-156677 GCA_017657215.1 Limnothrissa miodon | reverse complement strand
TCTTAATCTGCTTTTGTTTTCACAGATCACATTGGGCAAGTCATCTGCACAAGTTCCAAAGCGATTGTACCAGAGGCTAAGTGGACGGAGGATGTCTCTGTTTTCACAGGAACTGGCAGCATTAGTCTTCGGGAGGGAGACTTTGTCGAAGGCAACCCTGACGGGGAAAGGGATGAAGGGTGAGGTCAAGGAGCAGCTGGAACCTGAAAAGACAGATGCAATTATAGGTACAGTGATGTCATACTGTAATTATGAATGTCTATCAACATCCATTAAACAATCTGGCTATCAACATCAGTTAAACTTTCTGGCTATCAACATTAATTACATTACCTACATTCAACTTTTAAACTATCTACTCTGTCTCAGGTTTTAAGCATACAATCTGACTCTCTTCAAACTACAGAACCTGTTCAACTTCCTCTGTCCACAACTGTTTCAAAATAAAAGTACCCACTACTATAATTCATTATTAAATCATTTTAGTATTTATATTCATGCCCATGTCTCTTTTCTGGCTTCACAGATGCAGTGAGGGAGCGATTCCCGGATACGCCGGTCTCAGAAATTTGTGCACTGATAAGAAGGAAATGCAATAATAAGTGTTATGAAGCTATGGCAAATCCTCATGATTAGATCTAAGAATACGAAAATTTTTATGTTACTTGTCTTTTAGGACAGTGCTAAAAATAAGATAATTTTCATTAACAGCTGTTTTGTCCTTTTTTTGTAATAAAGTTTCATTTCAGCAGTGAGATTTGTGATCTGTTAATACACTTCAAAGTAATAGTAATATAACACTTCAAGTATAATAGAGACATTTATGCAAAACGGGAATGAAAGTACAGATGAAATATACTTTAAACAGTTATTTCCTAAAAAGAAATATAATAACATTTCACTAAAAGCATGTGTCTATGATATTTAACTTGTAATAGAACTTCACTTTAAAAGCAATAAATGTAGTAAGGAAGTGCATTTGTAGATCAATTGAAATATTAAAGAGGTGTACTAAATTAACACTTTATAGTTAAAATAAGTATAATAAAAGTATTTTACAAAATGTACTGAAACTCTACTGTAAGTTAGGCTGCAATGCCTTTTTAAGTGTACTTCTATTACAATGGTCATACAATTTAATTATACTCAAGGAGTGCTTGATTGCTCATGCATCTAGCATAATTTAGTGCACTTGAAGTTTTAAAAAAGTTGTTCCAATTTAGCATACTAATTACATTTGAAGTGTAGTGAACCTGGTATTAGTGGAACTAAATACATAATTGAATACACTGAACTATACTTGGATTTTACAAAAAAAGTACAAACTGTACTTAGTACACTTGAAAAAAGTATATTTTTAATGATTTTTTTTTTTTACCCGGGCTTGGCCATGGCCAGCATACTCACCAGACATGTCACCTGTTGAGCATGATTGGGATGTGCTTGACCGGCGTATACGACAGCGTGTACCAGTTCCCACTAATATCCAACAACTTCGCACAGCCATTGAAGAGGAGTGGACCAACATTCCACAGGCCACTATTGACAATCTGATAAACTATGCGAAGAAGATGTGTTGCACTGCAAGAGGCAAATGGTGGTCACACCAGATACTGACCGGTTCTGAGTCCCCAGACCCCAATAAAGCAAAAAACTGCACATTCCAGGTTGGCCTTTTATTGTGGGCAGTATAAGGTACACCTGTGCACTACTCATGATGTCAGATCAGCATCTTGATGTGGCACACGTGTGAGGTGGGATGGATTATCTCAGCAAAGCAGAAGTGCTCACTATCACACATTTAGACTGATTTGTGAACAATGAAATGGTAATATTGTGTATCTGGAATGAATTTTAGATCTTGAAGTCCATCTCATGAAAAATCGGAGCAGAAACAAAGGTGTTGCGTTTATATTTTTGTTGAGTGTATTTTATTTGTTGGGTTTTTTCTTTTTGGGGGAGTCAGCTGCTGGTTTGCTAAATGCCTTAGCTCATGATGCTGCAGTAATGGACCTTGCACTGTGTGGGTTTGCTTTGTTATCTGGCCAGCCGTTTTTTCTTTTGTTTTTTGTATGCTGTGAGCTTTTAATCTTGCTTATGGTGCCTGTGTAATTGCCACTGTGATTCTGTCCTCTGCTGCTAAGTGTCTGTGTATAAGGTAGGGCTTTGACTCCGAACTTCAGTATTCGAATATAATTCGAATATTAAAAAAAATAAAGACATTCGAACGAATATCAGGCTTCCCTTAGTTTTCGAATCTTTCATGGGTATTATGTTTTGCTAATGCGTTTGCTTGTAAATGTTTTTAACTCAAATTCCGTTTTTTTTTTTTTTGTTAATCTTGGGCTTATTAGCAAGGTTTGGTCATCTGTGTATCTGCAGGTGACATTAGCTTGTGCAAACTCTTGAATGTGAACTGCGTGGTCGTATTGCGTCTCCAGCTGTATTCTGCTCATTAACCTTCGTTCCGACACTGAATATCTTGTTTGCGCAATCATTTTAACAAGGGCATACATACTAAACCTTAGTCCATGTAGTCTATTGACTCTGATTAATTTTAAATGCAGGGTAAATTTTAAATGCAGGGAATAGGCCTATTCCAGTTTAAATGGAATGCTGGCATGAGACAACTTCGGCGACGTCGATCTAACCGGTATATAACAACTGATTTAACGACTGTGTTAAGGAATATTCCGGCATGCACTTCCAATACTCTTCCAAACCTGTAGGTTATTAGTCTGGGTCTTGTTTTAACCATAGACTGTACATAAAAACCATTAACCTTACTGATTTTAAAGGTCTACCAAATTTGTTGTTCATGTAACCATAGTAATGGACTCGCACACTGCCTTCTGGTGGACATAGCGCTAGAATCTTTGAAGCCTACAACTAGGCTACGTTTGAGGTGTTTTACCGAAGACATATTGGTCAAAATATTATGTGAACCCATATATAAAACTGTTAAACAGATTCAAGATTCTCCTGTTTACGTCGTTGTCTCTGAGCACACAGATTGACCTGAAAATGTCTTGCACAGTGATCTGCTTCTGCCATGTGGATTCATCCCATCCACTGCCAAAGACATAGAATCCCAAAAGTCAAAGCCTAGGAGAAGGCCTGATGACTTACCTCATACAAAACCTGATGAATTGGAGGATGACACAGAGCTGTCTGACATGGAAGATGAGGTTGGGTATTACTCCCTCTATGATGGGGCTCCGACTGAGACAGAAACAGTTGAGGATGATGGTGAACCAGAGAGACATGTTTTACAAAAGGAAAAGTCTCAAACTGAAAGGTCAATTGGAAATGGCATTCAGATGAAGGGTAAATCTACTCCTGAGTCAAGGAGCTAGCATTAGACATGATGTGTCCACGTTAAATCCAGAAGCTCCAGCATTTGAACCAGTAGATGCTGAAGGTGATGGAGATGTGGAAGCAAGTCATGCTCAGCACTCACCTGCAGAGTTTGTAAGAGACGAGGAATACCTTCCTAATGTTCCAACCAACATCAGTGGTAACTGTAACCCCCAAAATGATGGAAGAGGGAAGTGAAGATGTACAGGAACATGGAATTAGAAAACACTAAAGCTGTCCCTGAAGATAAGATGTCTGCAAGGGATAAGACGGCTCACTTACTTACCCCACTCTAAGTAACCCTCTAGTCACAGTTAGGCATTCAATCTTAACTGGGTTAGATCAAGCTTTCTCCCAGACACTAGATACTGTGGCTTACATACCAGGTAGCATCTCTAACATCTAATTTAGATGCATGAGACAGCATGTGATTTTGAATTTGTAATTGCATTTTCAATTTGTTGTGTTGTTTTTTATTTGCGTTTGCGCTTTTCAATTTGCTGTTGTGTTTGTTTTGAGGTTGTGTTTTTTTATTTGCAGTTTTTTGATTTGCTGTTGTTTTTTTATTTGTTGTCTTTTGATCTTCAGGGCCACGGTACTTTTTTGATTCTTACAGTAGAGGGGACACAGTTCCACCATTGTGAAATAGTCAAATGTTAAAGTATTGTCAATAAAATTAATAACAATTATGTTTAAACGAGGATACATTAACTGTGCTATTATTGGGGTGAGTTTCATCAGCTAGACAAAAGCTGACCCCAGAATTTTGACACAATTTTCTAGTGTTGACTAGATAGGCTAGACTGGGATTGTTCATAGCTAACTTTAGCTAACAATGTTAGTTTACAACAGTTAAATGTAGGACGTAGTTAATAATTTGCAAAATGTAGTAATTACCATTGTAGCCCATGTTGGGAAAACTTCAAGAAACGTGCAAGAAAACGCAAGAAAATCTATGTAATCCATAAATGATCCATAATCCATAATGTAGCCTATCCCTTTAAGTTATCCATGGCATCATTGTGAATATATGATAGCTTGCTAAGCTATGGGACTGCCATAACGATAACTGAAGTATAATGTAAATATAGCAATTAAAAGCGACTTGAAACGAAAAGTATTTAACGGAACCTTAAATATAGTAGAATAAAAGACTGTTGATTGATGTTTTTGTATAGCAATTTCATTGCATACATATTTTCATATTGACTGTTATTAACATGTTTTAATCATCATGTTTTAGTCATCAAGTTACAATTCACATGATTGTGTATTTTGAGTGTTTTTAGAGTTATGGACAATTTTGTAGTGGAGAAGCTTACAGAGTGGCAGCTGGGGGATCTTACTGAAAGGTTTAGAGATGAGAATGTTTCAGTATCAAACTTGAATTGTCAAATGAACTGAAATGACAAAGTAAAATAGAAACGTATCTATTCATTTATTGTCTTTGCACTTTTGTCTTGCAGATGAGGGAATAGCCAAGTCAGCTTTGCCCTTTTAGATGAGGGAGCCATTCAGTCACTGATTCCAAAGATTGGCCT
Organism: Limnothrissa miodon; assembly: GCA_017657215.1. NCBI lineage: Eukaryota > Metazoa > Chordata > Actinopteri > Clupeiformes > Clupeidae > Limnothrissa > Limnothrissa miodon. The sequence goes on along the minus strand of JAGFZM010001529.1, from coordinate 151,779 downwards.
CATACTTAAATTCACCAAAGGATTTATCTTACCAAGAACACGTATACTGTTAACACGTACTATTATCAATAAACAATCTGTATTACAGAAATAAAAATGTTTCTATTAAATTGTCTTTAACTCCTGGTATTTTACTAAACCTGGTCTATTAAATCAGTTTATGTTTGTGTAGCTGCATACTTGTTTATTTATTAGGATATTTTACACAGGCCATAACAATATACACAACAGATTTTAAAGCACTATGTATATTTACTTTATTTGTTTTTATACTTTATTTATCCTTAAGGAAGTTAAAGGGATAGTTCGGTTTTTTAACACATTTAGCCCCTTTCACAGGTTGTCTAAAATGCAATAAAGTGGTTGACATCGAAATTTTGACAATTGCTTCTGTCTCGGCTATTTGGGAAATGTAGAATCGCTTCTGGCTGCCTTCAAAATGGCTGGCAATGGGCATGTGTTGTTTCCATCCTTAAAACACTGGTTTAAAAAAAGTGCTACTCACCAAGTGGTTAGTGGTGCTCAATGATGTTCCAAAACATGTATCGTAGCGAAATAAAGCTTCGGTCATGTTTTATTTGGCCCTTTGTTTATATGAAGGAGCAAATAGATCCCTATGGGACTTACAAAATGGCAAATAAAACATGACAGAAACTGGGATACTTGGGTTGGAACATCAGCAAACGCCACTAATCATTCCATGAGTAGCACTTTTTTAAAACCAGTGTTTTAAGGATAGAAACAACACATGCCCATTGCTAGCCATTTTAAAGGCAGGCAGAGGCGATTCTATATTTCCCAAATAGCCGAGACATGAGCAATCATCAAGATTTTGGTGTCAACCACTTTATTTCATTTTAGACAACCTGTGAAAGGGGCTCAATGTGTTAAAAAACCGAACTATCCCTTTAAGGATGTTGTAACAGTAATCATTTGCAAGCATTTATTGTAGTTGACATCAATTAATAGTGAGTGGATTTGGAAAAGAAGATATATAAGTAAGGTCATTATAACCCAACAATGAAGTTGAAAATAACATAAATGCTAGGTTGGAAAAGGCACCCAACAATTATGTAGGGTTAACTTAACAGTTTTCTTACAATAACCCAATCTTGGGTTGGACTATCAACCTCATTGGGTTAACTGTCCTCAATTTTCTGTGTTAAAATAACCTAGTGCTGGGTGCAACCACTATTTTGTTTTCAACCCAATTTTTTGAGTTAAACCGGTCTCAAGTTAAAAGAACAAAATTAACTCCATGGTATCATAATATGGGTCGAAAAAAATGTGGGTTTTAGTTCTGGATTTAGTGACACAATATGGTGGAAGCGGTGAAACTTTTCTCACCCACTGGACGTTTGATTTGCTGTTGTTTATTTACAGACAACAACAAGAAGTATAACGAGGATAAAGGCCATGAAGATGCTTCTGAAAAGCTCTCCCTGTGGCCATTATAAGGAGTGAAAAGAGAACAAGTCCCTCGATGTACTATTATTTGTTGACATGAAATATTCGCCAAAAAGAACAAATGGAAAGTGTTGTGTGTATTGAACGAGGAGAGATCACATGCAAACACTCAGAAAAGGGCTTGTTACACTTGGTTTCTGTCCAATTGAGCTTCATCAACAACAAAAGGCTCTCATCTTCTACGGGTAGACAGAGAGAGACAAGTGGTATCGTCTTGAGGACAATGGAGCTGTTAGTAGGTCACTACCAAAGCTTAAGCAGTGTTCCAAAACATAACAAAGCAGGAGGATAAATCCCCCCATGAGTGTGTACTTGTAAATCTGAGAGTATTTGTGTGTGAAGCAGAGAAAAGAATTGTTATACAGAAAAATGAGCAAGACGGATAGACAGAGAAAGACATTCTAAATGGTTTCATTAGTAAAATGTGCCATAAGATGCTCAGTACTAAAAACTTTATTTAGTGTAATGGTACAAGTACTAAAGGAACCATAGAACACATTTTTTGACCATCATAAATTGTTCTTTGAGCCTCAATAATAGTGTAAGCAAATTGACCCAGGAGCACTGCGTTGTTTACAGGCTCATTTAAAAGGCTTAGAACGAAAATATTTGTAATTTCCACCTCCCCTGGCAAATTCATGAAGCAACAGGGGACTGGACCAAAGACGGTTCCAAACGATCTTTGGTTGGACCATGCAAATATAGGAGGTGTATCTTGGTGGTGCCGACGTCAAGAAGCACCTCGTTTCAGATTTGCCTGTTTCAGCTCGGCCATTTCTAGCTTGAAATTTACATGTAGAACAAGGCCCATCACCAGTTTGTCCCTTCTACAAACAGCACATGACAAAAACTTTCACCATTGCTAGTGTAACAGCTTCAGTATAATAGGATTGACTGGGGGAAAGTCAAAGTCAGTTTTATTTGTCAATTTCTTCACATGTACTTGACATAGAAAGGAATCAAAATTACGTTTCACAAGGGGTTGAAACACTGGGTTTTCTGTTAAGGTTATAGAGAATTCATGCAGTCTGTGTTTGTGTTATTCGTAACTACAGCAGCCCGTCCACTAGGTGAGGCTTGAGGAAATGGCAATCTCCAGCCGGTAGGGTAGAATTCATTTCATTCAGAGCTGTAGAAAGATGTTCTATGCTGTTACCCTGATTGCTGTTTTCTGTACTTTGCAGGTGAGCAGGTGTCAGTCTTTTGCCTTAGTGAGGTTATAGTGAGGTTAAAGTAACAAAAATATAAAACTAAACGGTTGCTTTGTTTGATGTAGTTACGTTTGTTAGCTCGTTTGTACCAAAGTCAGTGGAGTTTCCCTCCGAGTAGGGTCTCGTGACCAGACAAAATATATAATTTAATATCACTGAATGAAGAGTAAACATTTTTTTAATTCAGAGCTGGAGAAAGACGTGATTTCTGTGCTGTTACCCTGATTGCTGTTTTTTGTACTTGCAGATTACCAATTGTCAATAAATAAGGTGAATTGCAAGAACAAGTCACTCTTGTCCTTTGAGTCTGCTACATATTTTGGCAAGCCAGCCAGGAGAAGCTGTTTTAACCCCTGTTATTATAAGAGCACACTTGTTCAGGCGAATTCACAAAGCCTCTTTTACTGCAGTTTTTATTCCGTAAAACTACAAAAAACACAAATGAAATATATCACTGCATTGCTATCATAAGGAATACAAATTGTACAAGTTACTTATAAGCTAGAGTGATGGTAGCTTGGCGAGCTAATAATGTTAACACAAGGTAACACTGTTAACCTTTCTAATCTAGCATTTACCATCTTTCATTTCATTGTTTAGCAATCATAGTAGTCTAAATTAAAGTTTATAAATCAAAACGTTACACTTGCAGGGATATATATTCTCAGGATCTGGCAAGACGCAGCAATGCATGGCAAAACTAACATCAGTCACAAACTTCTAAACAAATACTAATATTCACTGAAATATCAACGTTAACGAGTATAGGTCGCTCACACCACAAATGACATAGAGCTGTAAATAGAGACTATGAAGTTAACAGAAACGGTTTCATACAAGAAATTTGAACACAGTAGTAAAGTAGAGTAAACTGTATATTAATTTTCAGTCATAACATCTGTTGACGCCCAGCTTCAAAACTAGAGACGAACCTAGAAAGAGAAGGAAGTAACCAAGAAGGATGGAGGAGTTACAAGATAAAATTAGTGAAGTATTGTTTACACTTGCAAAGCCAGACCATGTCAGTGTGTCAGTCATTAAAGTGTGAAGAGCCAACAACAGGAGGGTTTCAGAGTCTTTCAAGACACGCTCTTATTAGGCTGGCAGAGAACACTTTAGACAGTATTGAGGCAAAGTAAGACGCAGAGTTGTTCCAGCAATGCCTGAAAGATCTCCCGTCCTTCATTGAAACAGCCCCATCACCACAGGGAAATTCAGAGTTGGAACCCCTCAAGGCACACCGTCCCACCTGTGCTTTTTTTTATGGTTATGCTTGTGTCATTCAATGCCAGAAGGAGTAACTTCAAATCAAGCTAACAGACATGAAAGCCCAGGGTCTTAGCTTTCATTTGAAACCAACTTTATGTTTCTAGGTGAAGGGGTTTTCAAGTTATAAACTTTTGAATGTCAGTAGGCCCTCTTGTTTACAAAAAGTCCCTATGGGAACTTTTTACATATTTTACAAGAATTAATATTAAAAAATCATATTTTTGGTCTTTTGACTTAGATTTTTTTTGTGTAACAAGCTGAGAGACGGAGTTAGGGCTTCGATTATTTTTATTTGAGGGTATCATATGGATGGTACCTTAATATCTTAGTTAGTTCATAGACATTAAATATAAATAATAAGAGTGGAGATAAGTTGTCGTATACCAGTCTCATGAACCAAATAGAAATGGGGCAGAGAAAAACCCATTTATTATTAAAGCTGGCAATAAGAGAATCTATCTGCAAGTGGAAAAGGTGACCACTGTGCATGTCAGAGCTTGTGCTGGAGTGTAATTTAAGGGCCAAAGTCTGCTGTTTGTCCCTGGTGGCCTCCCTGATCTGCCTGATGGCTTAACTGTAAAAGAAAGGTTGGTTACAGTAATAGCAGGCAGTTTATGTATGTGCCAGTTTCAATTATGAATACCAACAGTTATGACATTACACTGAATCCTATCAATCTGGCTTTAGAGCATACCATAGCACAGAATCAGCCCTAGTAAAGGTCTACAATGATCTCCTTATCTCATCTGATAATGGATGCATTTCATTATTAATCCTACTGGATCTAAGTGCTGCTTTCGACACTATTGATCACAGCATCCTACTACATAGACTTGAGCATATGATTGGCATCAAAGATTCTGCATTAGCCTGGCTCAGGTCATACCTTACTGGACGTTACCAGTTTGTACATGCACATAATGAAGCATCATGCCACACTGAAGTCAAGTATGGTGTGCCCCAAGGATCAGTACTGGGACCTCTGCTATTCTCCCTTTACATGCTACCTTTGGGATCTGTTATTAGAAAACATGGCATTACCTTCCACTCTTACGCAGATGATACCCAACTATACCTTTCAATGAAGCCTAATGATTGTACGCCAGTAACAAAACTTGTTTCCTGCCTCAGTGACATCAAAAACTGGATGACTAATAATTTCCTTTGCTTAAACTCTGATAAGACTGAAGTCATGTTGATTGGCCCTAAAAACCTGACCAACACTTTACCCCATCATCAGAGCTTACTTAGTGACCTTTCACTCACACCTAACACAAAGGTCAAGAACCTTGGGGTGTATATTGATCAAGACCTCTCTTTAAATAGTCATGTAAAGCATATCTCCAAAACCTCATTCTTTCATTTACGCAACATTGCTAAGGTCAGAAAATTCCTTTCTTTTGAGGATGCAGAAAAATTAATACATGCATTTGTTACCTCCAGACTTGACTATTGCAATGCACTGTTCTCTGGATGTGGTACTAGCTGCATCAAAAACCTTCAACTAATACAAAATGCTGCAGCACGAACACTTACAAGGACAAAAAAATATGAACATATCACACCTGTCCTTGCTTCCTTACATTGGCTTCCTGTTAAAAGTCGAATTGATTTTAAAATACTTCTCCTAACATATAAAGCCCTTAATGGCCTTGCTCCAGCATATATTAAAGACTTACTTGTTCCCTACCACCCTTCTAGACCCCTAAGGTCACAGAATGCTGGTCTCCTAGTAATTCCTAGAATATCAAAATCAACAATGGGCGGAAGAGCTTTCTGCCATCGTGCGCCTGTCCTGTGGAACAAACTCCCTTCTAACATTCGTCAAGCAGACACTCTCAACACCTTTAAGTCTAGACTCAAAACCTTTCTATTTACTGACCCCTTTAGTTAGGGATGGTGTATGGTAAGCCACATCTCCTCAGGGTTTTATTGGAAAGGACTGCCTCTGCTGTAAGCTCCTGTCCAGGGCTTGGTGGCCACTGACCATTTCCTTTGGTGGTGTTGGCTTGTTATACATCATACCTTAGTTATGCTGCTATAGTTTAATGCCGCCACAATCCACCCATCTGTTAAGCCGTACAATTTTCACTCTGTCTTTCTCCTCCTCTCTTTCCTCTCCACTTACTTCTCTCTCTTCACTTAGCCAACATCTGTATATGGTTTCACATGCAATATAACTCAAATTCTCTGAAATCTGATGGAGACTGTTCTAACTCATCTCCTCTCTGATTTTCCATGCCTTTACCACCCTGCCGTGAGTTATCACTGCCTTCCACTGCCTGCGCCTGCACCTCCTGGGTTCTCCTGGGACCTTCTTCCAACGTGATCCGGCGGCACTCCTGAATGGTCCTCAACCCACTCCACTGTCCATGCCACTGCCTCCCTGCTGAGGGTCACCCCTGCCCTCCACTGCCTGATCTTGCATCTCTGGCTTCCTGGGCGGTCTGCCTTCAGCTTCACAGATGACCCTGACATGATTGTTACAGCCTCTAGCTGGCCCCTGGCTTGACTGCGCCTAATGACATGGGACTATATCCTGGGATTCTAATGGGTCTCCTATATTACTGTACTTTATTTACCAAAATTTTCTTGTAATATGTATCTAATGGAATAATAGTGGACTACTCACCATCTAAGAGACTGAAAACCTGCCCTAGGCAGTTGGGTTAGCCCTTGAGCCGTCGGAACTGCCCAAGGTTTCTTCCTCTACCATAACAAGTAAAAACAAAAAACGCTGCGAGGGAGTTTTTCCTTGCCCCTGTTGCTCATTGGGCCTCTTGTGTTAAGCGCTTTGTGACATGCCTTTTGTAAAAATGCGCTATATAAATAAAATTGAATTGAATTGAATTGAATCCATGCACAGTCAGCTGCAAGCAATAAAAATAGCATATTCAGTCCACTCAGAACAGTCCTCTGAAAAAGAAAAGGAACTCAAGTCTTCGATCAGCCAAAGACATACAGATGCAGACAAGAAAACAAGACAAAAACAAAGCCAGTGGGACCCTCCAGTTTACTTGGACCACTTAGAGCTGTGGCAGCAACACCGGGTAAGGCAGCTGCTGCGAGAAGAATGCCACACCTTTTTGTATGACATTGGGTGCATTCCATCATTGAAATTATACATCACACTTCATGATACCACACCTGTTAAGAAAACACACATGTCTGTGCCCAAACCCCTGCATCAAGAAGTAAAAGAATACTTTCAAGACCTACTAAACCGTGGCTGGATTACTCAGTCAAGATCACCATATGCCTCACTAAAGACTGTCTGAGGTTATGTTGTGATTATAGGGAATTAAATAGAAAACCCCATCCCCAGAATACAAGACATGCTGGATCCTCTTGGTGGTAGTTCTTGGTTTTCGGTCTTAGACCAGGGCAAGGCCTACCACCAAGGTTTCTTAGATGAGCAAAGTCAGCCTTTAACTGCATTTTTAAAATGCCTTGGGGATTATACCATTGGATCTGTATCCCTTTGGACTTAGTTCAGCTCCCGTGGAATTTCAATGACATATGGAGTGCTTGCTTGGCCTGAGAGATGTCATGTGTCAGCCATACCTGGATGATAACTTAGTCCACAGCTCTAGTTTCGAGACCCATCTTAAGTGCATCCAAACTGTGCTACAAAGATATCAGAAGCATGGTGTGAAATTCAGCCCATGCCAGTGTGAAATGTTTAAGAATAAGGTGTGCTTTTTGGGACACATGAAACAACTGTTGGAGACTTGAGAAAACTTCTGGGATTTCCCTCCTATTACAGAGCATACATACCCAACTTTCCCAGTTTGGCGAAACCTCTGTATCAGCTTTTGTCATCCAGTCATGTTAAACAAGCATCTGCATTAGAGGCAAGAGTGGTGTGAACACTTAAGGGTAACCTGTCACCAAACTGCCCAATTGACTGGACACAAAGTCATCAAGATAGACTAAACTCTCTCATTGACAAGTTAACTGGTAAATTAGAATTCAAGCGGGCAGTGTGTGAGAGGTTTCGGGATTGTTTGTATCATGCACCGCATTTCACTGTTTATACAGACAATAATCCCTTAATTTATGTTCTCTCTACAGCTAAATTTAATGCAACAGGCCACGCTGGGTCGCTCAGCTTGCAGACTTTAATTTCTCCATAAAATACCGCCCAGGTACAGTAGCAGCCACTGAAACCATTCCAGCCGCACTTGATACTTTTCAGAGCCGAACTGTATATAGAAAGAGTTTGGCCAACTTAAACCAAAGATCTTGGATACTGACCACTTGAACCCTCTCTGCTTAAACCTTGTTGTAACCCACAATCTGAGAATTCTACAACACAAGTACAGCAGTACAGTGGGGCGAGGTGGTAGTATTTGAATAAACCGTTTTTGCCACGTTTATTTTCGTAAATGTCATCACCAGCAGCCAGTAACACGAAAAACATAACAAAAATTACAACAAAATATGTCTGTGTGTATTCACACTGGGCAAAATAGGCTAGAATCCGAAGATATTTTGACTGGATATTTTCAATGGCACGCAGCATATCCGGACCAGGTTTTGACCATATCCTGACTTTTTATGAATCCGTACAAATATTGACGTGTTTTGACTCTGGATTTGCGCTGGGTAGAATCCGGAGATATTTTAAGACCCCGTTTACACATATACATCTTCTATTAAAAACGGACACTTTCCCCTTCGTTTGCGCCTTTCATTTACACACAAACGGAGATGTAACCTCTGAAAATGATTCTTTCTAAAAACTCCGGCAAAAGTGGAGATTTTGGAAAACTCCACATTCACGTTTGCGTGTAAACTGCGAAAAACAGATCAGACGTAGTTTTTGGGTCCGACCTGGGCGGACTGCGGTCTGGTGGGAGAACTTTGAAAATGAGGTGGTTGTCCCGGAGGAATGGCGTGAGGCTTCTGATTGGCTTGTATGGCTTTCTCAAGTTCCTACACTGGAGCCCATAGGCTTAGCGTAGGTATGACGGCTCTCAACAGCTTACTTATGCAGCTTAAAGCCACTATGTGTAGGATTTGTCTTCTATTTATCTTCGTCTTTTATTAAAAATACATTTTTTATTCTAAAAATATAATGTAAAACGATGGTAATTACCTCCATGAATAAATTGTAGTGTTCCCGTAAACTTGGTAATTTCCATTTATATATAGATGTGGCTGGGTACCAAATGAGAATATCCATTTTGCGCCGCCATTTTCAAAATAAGGACCATTGGAAATGAGGACCGTGGGAAGGGAAGGGCTAATACATTTTATTCAAACATGTGCAGTACACCACTTCGCCGATAGATGGGAGAAATTCTCTTAAGCAAAAAATAAAACTTACACATAGTGTGTTTAATGTAAACAGAAACATTTTAGAAAAAGATGGTGTATGCACGCAATTATTTTGAAAAACGGAGGGAAAAAAATATTCGTTTATCAAAATACCCAGGTATGTGTAAACGTAGCCTAAGGCTATAGGCTATTTGTTAAGACATGCAGCATATCTGATCCATCTCCAACATTTGTAAAATGTAATTTGAATGAGGATTTCCTGGGCGAAATGGGCAATTTTTTACTCTGTTTTTAATAGGCTAACACAGCATATCATGCCATATTTTGCTGGGCATCTGTTTTTATTAGGACTGTTTGCCTATAACATCATCATATTTTGCGTGTCTCCACACTGATCTTAATAATGTTCTGACTGCCACGTCATTCTAAATTCAAAAAGGGAGCTATTTTATAAAACAAATCTTGCGGGTATTTTTTTATTGTCTTATATTGGTTTTATGTTTTTATTGTCACATAGCCTATAAAACCATATATGATATGACGTTGGGGGTATAGGGTGATTCGAGCCCTTGCGCTGAATTGCATAGATCTACAGAGATATTGAGACTCACCCCTAATTAATCGACACCAGATCATCACAGTGATCATAGTGGTGGCTCCGTGTTGACGTTGGAGGGCGCAACAATTCAAATTGTATTGTGAACAGGTTATAATAAATAAAATACATAAACGCTATTCATATTTATGAACACAGTCTCTCCTTGATCCACCGCCAAAACCTGCTCCAATCAAATAGATAGATAGATAGATACTTTATTGATCCCCAAGGGGGAAATTCAAGATGGTGGAATCACCTTGGCTGCCATTCATACGGCGCCATTAAAAAAGAGATAAGGAAACTGGAATACATAAGGAAAGAGGAGGAGATAAAAAAAA
>JAGFZM010001529.1:113584-141513 GCA_017657215.1 Limnothrissa miodon | reverse complement strand
GGGAGGGGGGGTAGAGGGTTGCACCAGGTAAGGGAAAAGGGAATTAAGAGTCCAGCACAGACAAACAGTCCACATCCACAGCCTCCTTCTGAGGCGCTGGCAGGGAGCCCATCCACGCTGGGGGGGTTAGAAGCCGCGGAGACGTTGGATAGTGAGGGGGAAGGGAGAGCAGGAGGGTCATGCTGCCCTGTTCAGCCAGGGGAGTTGTTTTCAGTAGCAACCAGCCAAGGCCACATAACTGATTAGGGGTGCTAGATAGTGATTGTTATGGTTTCAAGCGAGAAAGCTGTAACTTTCCAACTCTCTCTAGTGTCCTGGTCTCCCACAAAGCCCTTCCTGAGCCATAAGTCTTACCAAGATGTTATCCATTTTGTGATCAAGTGTCCCAATATCTCCAAATTTGCGATCCAGTGTCCTAATTACATTGTCCATTTTACGATCCAAATTCCCAGTCTGAGCTCCTACCACTCTGCCCACTCCATCAATCATTCCGGCCAGCCTAGGGGGCTCTTGAGTAGCTGTAACCGTCTTCTTCAATTTTCGGTAACTAAGGCCAATGCCCAATCCAATCAGCAATAAACCTGTTATCATAAAGCCAAATAAGTAGATGTCTTCAACGTCCTCCACGGAAAGCGTGGCCAGACACACGATCCTCCACTTCTCCCAACCGTCCATCGTGTAGCCAGCCGCAAACGTTCCGGCAGGGCAATCAGGTTCCCCCGTACCTGCGTTTCTCTTCGAGAAAATGGTGTCAATTGCATCGAGAGACCAGCTGATCAAATCCATGATTTTTCTTGGTTTCGGTGTGCAGGGCTGTGTGAGTCTCCTGTACCAGATTAGACGAGACAGAGAGCTAAGCTAGGGAAGGTCCGGGGAGGAGAGGAGAAAGATGCGACCGCCTCCGTCGAGAGCTGAAGAAGAATTGAATTGAACGTTGTGATTCTTAAAAATGATTGGCTCTTATCTGGTCCTCATATTTAAAATCAGATTAAGGTGGATTATAATGCAGCAGCAGTACTTCGCGTTCGCTCTGTTACAGTGATTTGGTGTGAAATTTGTGCAATTTACTACAACGGAAACTCCAAGATCAAGATCAAGTGAAATTGACAATGCTTGGGGAGCAAGGTCGAGGTTTGATGGTGAAGTGGAAAACAACTCTGAGATATGTTCTGAGGTATGTCTTATGTAGCCTACCGTTCCTTTTTGTTCAGAGGCACATAATCTTGATGAAGTGTTAATACGGTATAGAGTGCCCCAGTGACGCCACTTCCGCTTGACTCTATGGGACCTCTGCGCTAAAAAAAAATGAATGTGTTTCAGTGAGAGCGAAGCAAAGCTATTTTCTGGTCCCAGTCGTTGTTTGTCCCTGATATGAAATATGATGTTTGTGGATAAAAATTATGATTTTTCATGTAAAACGTTTGGTCGTTCGTTGTGTTATTGTTCAGATAAAAGTTATAGCGAAAACAAAAATGAGACAGACTACGTCGCATTCATCACGTCACATCATCACTCGTTCTCATAGTGTCTATCCCACTCAATGTGTCTTTCCCTCTGAGCTAGATTCCCACAACGCATCGCTGGATTAAACAGATCAGGTAAGAGCGAATTTTGACCGAACTTAGCAAATATAATATAGCTGCTACTCAGCTAGCGGCTAACGATGAGCGTAGCTGCTAAGCTACCCAGAGTAGTCCATGCAATAGTGATATATTTAATTCGCGGCGAAGAGCTGTAGTTCACAAAGCGGCATATCACAAAAACTTCTACCATCAAACTTCTTCGCTATGAATTGTGGTTTTCTTTGTATTAAAAATTATATTTTAAATTGACAAACAACATATGTCCCATTCATGGTTCAATTCAAACGGGACCAGAAAATTGTTATAATATCGCCATAGCAATACATGGCAAGTATACACATTTTGAGGTCCCATGAGGGGGAAGTAAAACGGAAGTCACTGGGGCACTCTATAAATGCAGATCTATAATAAAAATGTGTAAAATTGTAATGTTTAACCTTTTCATTGTGTAAAACCAATGACTGTTTTATGCTAACCAGCTAGTTTAGCGTTAGCGCTTCCATCAAATTAGAAGGAGGCTACATGTAGGTTAGCTACAGACTGTCCAGGCGGGTTTTATTCGGGCAGATGTTAACAATAGCTACATGGTTAGCAGCCTCAAGTTATATCTTGGGATATCAAGCTGGTTCACCTAAAATGTGTGTAGAATAATGCGTTATTATTTGGTATTATTCATTTGAATGTCGAAACATTTCACTGAAACTGATGTCTGATCTATATGGCTGCAGGAAACTTATTTTAAAATCCCTCTAACACAAAAAAAAAAAAAAAAAAAAAAAAAATATATATATATGAAACCTGCTACATAGACCTAGGATAACTTGGGATAATGACCTGATTCATTGGCTAATGTGGTTGACATTAATAGTTTTATTAATGTAAGGCATTGGCTAATTGCTGCTGTGGTCAGGGCTTAATTTGTGCCGGAACAGGATTCCGGAACCTCTAATGTTGGATCCGGCAAATATTTAATTGGATCCGCCACCTCCGCAACATGTCACAATGAGAATAATAAATAACTCAGCAAATAATAAATAAAAACAAATTTGTTTGCGTCGGGGTGCGAGAAGTAGAGAGAGAGGCAGGGAAGTGGCTGTCAGGTGTTCTTGAAATACATGCAGGCTATGATTTTTATTAGGTTATGCTATGCCAATTGAAGTGCAATGCTTAGTAACGTTACCTGCTCTCTGGTCTGAGCTGAGTGAACGCATTGTTTCCAGACTCACAGTGAACTCACGCCGACTTAGGACAAATTTTCACTCACCACCAAACGTGTGTGCTGCAAAACACATTGAAAATAACACCTATTCACTTTTATATATTAGATAAGCTAGATTATTTTTCCTCTTAGGTCAACATAACGGTTACGCCCTCGGACATTAAAACAGACCGGGTTATTAATTAAATATACCCCCCAAGAAATGAACTAGGCCAGGGGTCTTCAACCGGGGGTCCGCGGAGGTAGTGCAGGGGGTCCGCGAAAATATTTCGTATGAAGCATTTTTTTTCTCTTCCAAAAAATAAAATTTGTTATAGTTAACATTATGTTCAAAAGAAAATTGCTTCATATTCGTTTTCAAATAACACATTGTAGGCTACCCATGAATCATGCATGTGATCATGTGATCCCTGTGTAACATTTTGCTAACCTATGCCAAAACACATTAGCATTCATAAATGTACAAATACAGGTCACCACTTCAGCCTGACCTGATGAGACACTGCCTCGCAAATTCCATCAGTCCTAGAATAGAGAAGCTCTGTTCCACTCACCAGGTTCAGAGCTCTCACTAGGACCTGGTAGCTGATCAGTTATCTTTCATTCTTCGTCCCACTAGGCCTATAATAAAAAATGTGACCCTTGTGATCTTTTTTTTTTTTTTGAGTTGGATCATCGCGATTAAAGAACACTTCCCCCCGTGCGTTTTAGTTAAATAGCTTTGTATTCAGCAAACTCGTTCTTTTCATTCCGGGAGATAAATTACGTTTGATTCGTCTGTTCAGTGACGGGACTGATGGACCCTGAACTTTGCGGGGTATTTGTTCTGTGTGATGTTTTGCTTTGTTGTTTTTTTTATGAGAGTCTGCGGTCTTTGCGCTTCAAGGCGTTCTGCGCGAATTCATTCATCCAACGTTCCATCACAATAAAACGATAACGATAATCTCATGTGTTTGTGTTTCCTTCTGAAAGACAAAGTTATTTTACACAAGAGGAAGAGGCTTTCTGTCTTTATCAGTTTGAGCTAATTAAGCTTTGCCTGAATTTAGCTGAATATATCCAGCTAGTTAACCCTTGTGACATTCATTCTGTTATAGGGCGAGTTTATGCAACTATGTAAAGAAACGAGTTTAGAATGTGTGCGTTCGTGTGTGTGCGTGCATGCATGTAGGCACTCGACTGACGGTCCAAATGACGGCAGGATTTGAGGTGGGCCAGGTGTGTATGGAGTAAGATAGCTGTCAAAAAGTTTATTTTCTCAACAAGTAATGCCTGTGAATGGGGCGATGACGTATTTTGACAGTTGAGTGACGTGTGCAAAGTGGTATCCAAAATATTGAGAGTCGTATTGAAATTTTGATTTTGTGCTTGTAATTTTTGAGTTTTTATTTTTTTTCCATCCGTATTCTGGTGGATAACATACACACACTTTATTTTATGCAAGACTGAACTCATTTGAGAAGTCACAAATGTTTATTTTATGCACAACTAAATACGCACGTGTATCCCCACAGGTGTGGGGGTCGTGCTCAGTCGCTCTCACAGCCAAGGGGTCCTTGAGCTGAAAAAGGTTGAAGACCCCTGAACTAGGCAGAGGCAGCCTATGTGGGTTGACAAAACAGGAATAGATCTGTCCTATCATTGCTCTCAGGCACACATAGACTTCTATGCCAAAAAATACAGATGACAAATGGTGAAATTAAAAATGTTTCTTGATGCAGGGCAATGGGTGTCATCTGTAGCTCCAAGCTGCCCGCTTGTCTTGTAGCTTTTGAAGCTGCGACCGTGAATATCTCAAAGGAGCTGACGTCAGCCTAATGTCCGATGAAGAAAGTCGGGAGGTCAAAGGTGCTTACGCCGGTGATCCACTAGCACGCAATGCGGAATCTGCAACAATCTCCGCTATTTCCTCCAAGCTTCATGCATTAGGTTGTCCCCATATAAGTCAGATGGCACATTGTATAGACATAAAATAGAGGAGACTGTTTATTAACTTTTCGTCCATGATTACCTCCCCTGCGTATTGATCTGCTATTGGATAGTTGCCTCGCGATTTGCTCGCGTTGGACGGATTCATTTGCATAGAGTTGGGAATTGCTGAACTGTCGAATGTAGTCAAACCCAAAGTAGGGTAATTGTTTTAATGGCAGTCTGTTGCAGGATAGATGTAACTATACAGTCTATGGGTGTAATGATAAGTCAGTTTGGCGATTTCGCCTATGTTTAATTCTTGACCGATTAGGTCAAAAAGACCTAATCGTCTTGTGGGACCGATTAGTTCCTCTTTTTCCTTTTGGCAGTCGGCAACTGAAAGGTGCATTAGCGCCACCATTGACTACATACAGTCTATGAGCGCCACCGACTGGGTAGGATCGATTAGTCGATCAGTCACACATTTGCGCAACGTCCTATAGCTTCTGTGTTGTGTCTTTTTCGAGTTGTTCGTTCAACACGTGACAGCCCCATTACTTTAACCAATGCAGTCTGAGCCGGAACATAAACGATTAGTGTATCTCTCGAGTGCTACTGCTTTCCAATCGTTCATTTGACCCTGGCTCAGTCAAGTATTAACGTAAAATTAAATTTCAGGCTATCTGATCATACTGTGATGAAATGAATGGAGAATGATTTAAGGCAGGGGTCTTCAACCGGGGGTCCGCGACCCCTAGGGGGTCTGCGGAGGTACTGCAGGGGGTCAGCGAAAATATTTAGTCTGAAGCATTTTTTTTCTCTTCCAAAAAATTTAATTTGTCATAGTTAACATAATGTTCAAAATAAAATTGCTTCATATTCGTTTTTAAATAACACATTGAAGGCCATGAATCATGCATGTGATCATGTGATCCCTGCGTAACATTTCGCTAACCTATGCCAAAACACGTTAGCATTCATAAATGTACAAATACAGGTCACCACTTCAGCCTGAGCCTGATGTGACATTGCCTCGCAAATTCCATCAGTCCTAGAATTGAGAAACTCCACTCACCAGGTTCTCACTAGGACCTGGTAGCTGATCAGTTATCTTTAATTCTTCGTCCCACTATAATAAAAAATGTGACCCTTGTGATCTTTTTTTATTAGAGTTGGATCATCGCGATTAAAGAACACTTCCCCCCCGTGCGTTTTAGTTAAATAGCTTCGTATTCAGTAAACTCATTCTTTTCATTCCGGGAGATAAATTACGTTTGATTCGTCTGTTCAGCGTCGGGACTGATGAACCCTGAACTTTGCGGGGTATTTGTTCTATGTGATGTTTTGCTTTGTTGTTTTTTTATGAGAGTCTGCGGTCTTTGCACTTCAAGGCATTCTGCGCGAATTCATTCATCCAACGTTCCATCACAATAAAACGATAACGATAATCTCATGTTTCCTTCTGAAAGACGAAGTTATATTTACACAAGAGGAAGAGGCTTTCTGTCTGTATCAGTTTGAGCTAATGAAGCTTTGCCTGAATTTAGCTGAATATATCCAGCTAGTTAACCCTTGTGACATTCATTCTGTTATAGGGCGAATTTATGCAACTATGTAAAGAAACGAGATGTTACCCCCCCCTGTTAATAATAACGCCTGTTTAGAATGTGTGCGTTGGTGTGTGTGCGTGCGTGCATGTAGGCACTCAAATCCTGCCGTCATTTGGACCGTCAGTTATGAGGTGGACCAGGTGTGTAAGATAGCTGTCAAAACATTTCTTTTCTCAACAAGTAATGCCTGTGAATGGGGCGATGACGTATTTTGACAGTTGAGTAACGTGTGCGAAGTCGTATCCATAATATTCAGTAATCTGGAGGGGAAATGTGGGTGTGAGGTGGGGCTGTCACATGGTGAACGACCGACTCAAAACAAAAGCGAGAACTTGTCAGATGCTGGGTGCAAGGCTGGCATAGACCAAAGACCCAGGTAAAAAATGAATTAATATTTGCTGTTTCTTAAAGGCGCTCTAAGCGATGCTGTTTCATGTCACTTCTTGTTGACGTTCGAAGTATTGTCAAACAAAACGGACGATGGCTCCAGAGAGGGTTCAAGCGTTATAAGTTAGCTTACTCCTCCCCCTCCCTCCCATGCCTCCCGGAAGACTCATGAACCTTGTCGTTTATTGGCTGGAACACTGTTATGTTTCGTTTTCGTTTGTTATGCTAGGTTTGCCCACTGTGTTATGTTGCCGTTTGTGGAGCCTGGGCTGTCTACAGAGACCGCGTTTTTTTACAGCGTGTTCAGGGGACAGGCAGCTAGCAGATTGTGAGGAGATGTTTGCTGTATGTAACAACACATGTTTTAGTCCTAAAAACGTGTCACATCGCTTAGAGCACCTTTAAAGCATTATAGTTTTGTTTGTAGTGTGATCAATATTTGTGTAAGCAGTAGATGTGTTTGGGAGGTAACAGTCTAGCATTTTAATTTAGCCCAAATGAACTAACAGAACTAACAACGTGGAGATAGGTTTGGCTAATGGGGCTGTCAAGCATTTGAACGAGAGGACTCGAAAAAAGTTTAGTTTGCTTTGCTGACCGAGACACAAACAAACTTGTCAGTTAGGTGAACGGCTTTTCCCAGTCTAGATATGCTCCATTATATGACAATTGAGATCTATGTATCCGGAGCGTATCTATCAATATATGTCCATATATTGTAAATATCCAGTGATACAGTATATGAGCACAAATACCTCTGGAAACAGAGCCTTTTTACCCAGTGTCACTCCCCATTAAAACGACAAATAAGAACTAAAAAGGCCATAACGAGCCAACGCCAACACGTCACCATACTTCAATATTGAAATATGTTCTTCCCCTAACTTAGATGAGTTGATACATACCTGTCTCGTCTCTGTGCATGCACGCAATCATTCTGGTGTGCGATGCTACTTTGTTAACATTTAACTTAACCTAGTTCTTTCAATGTGTACCAAACAGCCTTGAAGTTAGAAGCCACCAAGCAAATACACGTCTTTCCTATTTACATGCGGCTAATCGAATAGTACACTCCTTCTATGGGTGTCTGTTCCTTTAAAACCGCCTCTGACTGCGCTCAATGCAAACCTCATCACTCTTTGAACAAATGCAAGCTGATGACGCAAAAACTTAACTTCCAGGGAAGCACAGCTTTTTTAGGTTTAAAATCCGTAGCGTCTGGGCACAGACTATAAAACACTTACTATAAAAATTCACTTTTTCGCATGTACTGTGTGTCTGTGCACCCTTCTCACCTTTTTCACACCTGACCAGTTTAAATGCCAGTTTAAATAAACCTGGTTAATTTCAAAACCAAACAAAAAGACTTATTGTGACAACCCAGAAAGCAGAATTAAATAGTGTTAAATAGTGCAGAATTAAATAGCAAAATTACCAAATCATCTAGTCTTTACTTCCTGTGGCTGAAAAAAAACCTGGTGTGAACTTATGAATTTCATAAATCAGAGCTATGGAGACCTGGGTGGTTATCAAATAATTCAGCCTAAAAAATGCACTCCTGCCTGTTCGAGAAGACTTTTCCAAGCCAGGACTGAATAGGCAGGGAAGTCCCCTGGGAGATTATGACATGCTGCTCTTGCCCTTTTTCTCACAAACTGGGAATCTCTGGGCCTCTGAACACGCTCACTTCTGTCACCAGCTACTGTCAGTGTCAAGCCATTCTTGTCATATGACTATGGATATAACAGTTTCAGAATCTGGTGATAACAATACGTTTATGTTGACAGTTGTCAGTGGAGACTTGTAAACATTTTAAGATGTTATTAAACTCAACAATTATGCCAATAGAGTTGGCCAGTGAACCCGGAACTTCCAATCAGGAAGTGGTTCCAAGGCTCCCGTTTTGCCATTGACTTTTCCATAAAATCGCGTTTTAAAAGCGTTTAAAGTCCCGACTCGTTCTTTCCAGCTACGGGGTAGGTGATGACCGTGCAACCTTCCGTTTAGAGTGAAAAAACTAAAGAAAAGGCTAAAAAAAAGGCCAGTACTTACCCTGTCTAATCGTATGCCAAACACGATTGCGCCTAACGTCCTTTTTGAATCTCCTCGAGTAGACGACAGCCACGCGATCTTGCCCTTGCAATCGGATAGCTAAATTTTGGTGTATTTCCTCAGTAGTTTGTGTAAATAGTGTTGTAATATTGTACGAATATTGTATATATCTTCAGATTTGCATCAATCAAGTTTTAGATCCGTTTTTTTTTTACCGAAAGCATGGTACAGTATTTTGTATCCGACTGCAACCACCGCTTTGGTGTCGACCATTGCAGTTTCCACCGGTTCCCTACAAATGCCTGTCAAGCTCTCCTGAATAAAGAATTGATGATGACGGGTACAATAAAGGATTTATAAAGATTTTTGGTAATTTCCATTTGTTATAGATTGCACCACAACAACTGAATTTACTGTTTTTAATTAGCCCAACTGACAGTTACCATGTTACATACCCGTCATATCACCAGATACAGAGAAAAACTAATGTAATCCAGCAAGGTAAGAAAATGAGCATATTAAATTTATAAATGTTAGGGAAATGGAAATGACATGGTAAGGATGTCTACTTAAAATTAGGTTAGGCTTAAACGTCGTGTCAAACGAGCAAAACCATGGTTGTGATGTGAGGTAGGCTACGGTGACATTCGTGAACTTGTTCACTTTCCCTGGCTTCAACAAACACATCCATGGTAACATACTTGTCCACGAATCAGATGCGTTGCTGGGATTGTGGGATTGCACAGGATTATGGGTATGGAAGTACTTCTAAGGGAAATCGCAGAAAAAAGACGTTTTTACTGAAACAAAATGGAGATCACATTACATTTTGGCGTCTAGGTGAGCACAACCAATCGTTTTGTTATGCCGTAGCTAGTTAGACGTCTTCCTTGCGTAATTCGGATATCGTGGGTTGTAATCTAAATGTCAATGGGAAAATCACTTCCGGAACCTCACCGGCAAACTCTATTGCCAGTGGTCAATGTTGTCCACTTTTTCAACATTTGACGATCATATTCATTGCTTAAAGGGATAGTTTGGTTTTTAACACATTAAGCCCCTTTCACAGGTTGTCTAAAATGCAATAAAGTGGTTGACAGCGAAATTTTGACAATTGCTTCTGTCTCGGCTATTTGGGAAATGTAGAATCGCCTCTGGCTTCCTTCAAAATGGCTAGCAATGGGCATGTGTTGTTTCCATCCTTAAAACACTGGTTTAAAAAAAGTGCTACTCACCAAGTGGTTAGTGGTGCTCAATGATGTTCCAAAACATGTATCGTAGCGAAATAAAGCTTCCGTCATGTTTTATTTGGCACTTTGTTTATATGAAGGAGCAAATAGATCCCTATGGGACTTACAAAATGGCAAATAAAACATGACAGAAACTGTATTTTGCTACGATACTTGGGTTGGAACATCAGCAAACGCCACTAATCATTCCATGAGTAGCACTTTTTTAAAACCAGTGTTTTAAGGATAGAAACAACACATGCCCATCGCTAGCCATTTTAAAGGCAGGCAGAGGCGATTCTATATTTCCCAAATAGCCGAGACAGGAGCAATCATCAAGATTTTGGTGTCAACCACTTTATTTCATTTTAGACAACCTGTGAAAGGGGCACAATGTGTTAAAAACCGAACTATCCCTTTAAACTGTTCATATTCTTGTAAACTGTTCTTCTTTATTCATACTAAAGTAATGTTTAACTGAGGCTATAAATGTAGGATTGCTTACAAAATCCCTGATTCATTGATTTACCCTGCAGGAAATGAAAGCTGTCAAAGGTCATCATTGTCAGCAGAATTTAATCTCATTTTCAACACTCTGATGTATAACATTAGTAATGTGCTGCCTTTATATTTAATGAAAAAACATGAATTAGACTTTAAATTATAATTATAGCAACAAAAATGTATGTACTGCACTTCTTTGAATGGATCATTTGGTGGTTTAACAAACAATAACCTGTCAACAGAACTTTCTGATCCATGTTATATGTTGGCTCAGTCTGAGGTTACCCAGTGTCACATTTACATGGGAGAACAGGGGAACAGGGAGAAAACATTGTATATAAAAGGGAAAACATTGTATATAAAGGCTGTATTTATTGTATGCATATTGAGTACAGCCCATGACATTTTCAATGCATAGGAAACAGAAAACTTCCACCCAAGTAATCTGACCTTGATTGTTCAACTTTAGCATATAATAAAACTGTGATATTTTCATTGTTCTATTTATACTGACATCAGGACAGGAAATGATATAATGACTGCAGCATTTAGCATTTTCCCATAGCCAACTGTCTCTGGCCTGACCCTTGGTTAACTTCTAGGAACAGTGAGAAGGGCCATATGGTTCCCCTAATCGTGGTGTGCAGCATTTTCATAATTGTTGACAAAATTAGAACAATATGAACTCACTAGGAATGACGATCCACAACATGCTATAACTTCCCTCAAGCACTACTTTCTCAGAATAGTTTGACAATATTGTCAAAGTGGTCTTGTCAGTAAAGCAGTAAGCATATGACCATGTCACCAGAGGAACCAGGAGAAGATGAGTCCCTTCCTGTTTCATTGTGCCTGAGGCTGAACATAAAAAGGTCTAAACTCTGCACAGACTAAACACATTAAGCATAAAAACCCACCTGCTCACTATCTTACCACAGGGAGCTAGGTGATAACAAAATAATACACTGAAAAGTAATTTCCTGTTCACACAGACTGGATTCCTCCTCTGATGGCCATACACAAAACAAGGTGTTACTGATTTCAAGAACTTCCTTGATTCAGGAGTAAAGTTAAAATTGTTTATGAAGTTCAACATGCAATCAAAACTAGACTTCCCTTCTCAAAGGCATTAAAATGTTGTAGGCTAGGACAATAGTAATGATAAATAATGGCAGGATGTTGGGATACTATTTATGCAAATCAGCTTAGTATTCTTTGTGCTGTATGGTAAGTCTAGAAGACTTTTCTAATTCGGTTTGGCAGTTATCCACCACTTGTAGTGTAGAACTGTTTACCAGAACAATAGTATTGCTTAATTCAACTTTACCATAAGCTGTTATATTTTATCTTATTCCATATTTATGTTGTGAATATACTTGTTCTGAAGATTATTATTGTATATTAACTACTATTAGTTGTATATTAATTGTATATTAACTTATCAATAAATGCTGATGAGTCACATTAGCCTTGGAAAGTTACCCCAGTAAGACATTGTCCAGTAATCATTCATTTCTGAGAATTTACTTTACTTAATTTCTGAGAATTTATAGTTGAAGAAGTTATGGTTCTTTTCCCATTGATGCCAAGAATCTAACAATATGTATTTACAGTACGTTTAATGTACATGTTCATGTTAAGATCAGTAAAGTCGCTCTGTTGAACCTTTTGATGATTCCTAGTCCCCTGAGACATTAAAGGTCTGTTGTGATCTCCTCTTGAGTTATCAAGCTGAGCAGATTGTGAGCCAACGGAACAAGGGACACTGGGACATTTTAGCAGCTTGTAAATGTTAAAATTAATCCCAGGCCCCAAAGATGCACACAGCTCAAGCTTTGGCACACCCTGAAAGCTTTTCTCGCAAAATGAAGGCTAGAATGGAAAGGGTTGGAGGGCTTACAGCAGGAGACATTTTGGCTCTCGGAAACAGTCAAGTCAAAACCCTTGCTGTACTTCTATAACAAATGTCTGAGAACTCAAAAACAGTGCTTTAGTTCATTGTGCAAGGTTATGAATACATCAACGCATGATGAATGCACAGTAGCCTTCATTAAAAGTTCTCACACAAGGTAAAAGAACCATAGAGAGGGGAGAAAAACAGCAAGAATTACTGTTATGAATAACTGATCCATAACTGGCCATGTTGTATGCCACTTTTTGTACACTTCACAAAATATATTTCTATATTTTATAGAAATAGTGTCTCTGGCTGACATCTTGTGCGAATCGGCCAAAGACGCCAGCACAAACAAATTTGAACGTCCGTAACGGGATATGTCACACAGCCAGTTGAAAGCGGGATCTTACACTCCGCTCCGCTTGCATGAAAAAAACAGTTACAGTTACCATTCAAATGGGTGATAATTAGAATACAGTTACTTTGTTAAGATTTGTTGGATTACACTGCAATATTTTCCTTTTTCATAGGCCTATGTAAGGCTATCCCCTCTCTAATTTTGGTAATTCCACATATTGGCGGTAACAGGGCAGTCGGGTAGGAAAATGTTTTGGGTATGAAAAAATTTCAGAACACCTGTGTTCCATGTTAGATGGTGCGTAGGCTACGTTGACTGGTGGCATGCGCAATTCATTGAACATTTATAAGGCTGTGACCTAGACCAAGTAGGGTTGCAAGTCCCAAGCAATATTTTGGAAAGACAAAATAGTCCCTACTATTTAGCATATTTTGATACATGATTGTAGCCGAGCGCCACGCCCACAGCCCGGTAGCGCAGGCTGGTTAAGTACTCAATTACTTCCTCATTGGTGCGCTTATATAAAAGCGGATCTGTTTCCGTCCTTGACTCTCGCCTAGGTTTAGTCGCCGACAGGTAAGGGGCATTTTGATAGGTTTCTGTAGCAGCTGGTGAGCTCCCTGTTTACACTGGGCTGGCTGCTAAGTTGAATCAGCCTGTGTCTGGATCAGGTGCGTCTGCTTTCGGACACCTTTTAATACCTTTGTTGAGTTGGTTTTAACCTGTATTGGGGTCTGTTAACAGGCGGACCAATGACGCAGAGGACAATTGATGGGCATTAGCGCCACTAGTATCACAGCCAGGTAACATTTATCCGGTAGCGTTATTAGGTAAAACTCACAGTCTTTTAGGCTTCTAAAGTAATGTGCTTTTGTTTGTTCGTAGGGAGAACGCATGCTGCCTTACGCCACTGCTGTTTTGCCTTGTGTGTTTTGTTTATGATTTATTTTCCCTTTTTTAAGACTTGTTTATGTTACGTTTGTTTGCATGCACGTTACACTAACAGCCGGGGACTGCTTTGCTTGCTTGTATGCGACTTATTGCTGAGTGAGTTGCGGGCGTTGCTGCGTGTATCGTTGCGCGCGCGTGTGTGTGTCGCTGCAGGTATTTGTGTGTGCTATTGTATGTGCCATTGCCTGCTGGTGGTGCTATTAGTATTGTGTGTCACTGTGTGTGTGTAGAACCAACTGTGTTTTTCCATCTGAAGCTGTGTCGTTCCAGCAGTCAGTATAACTTGTCTTGCTTTACTCTAGGCCTACTGTGAGTAACGGTCAGGTCCACTGGTGTGCTGGGCCCTTCTGGTATCCTTCCTTTAGCTCACTGCATGCCTATTGAGCCTGATGTAGTGTTCACATTGTTGCTGTGTGTCTGCAGTGCACCATCTTCAGAGAGTAGAGAGTGTGCACGTGTGTGTGTGTGTGTGTGTGCACGTGTGACTATTTCTCACCACAGGTGCAGGGTGCCTTTCCTGGGTTTTTCTCGGCTTACCAGTGGCCTCCCCCTGACTGTTTCCACCTGCTGGTCGGCCCTAGACCATTACGTAAGGCAATTTACACACTAGCTCACACATAGTAATTTGCTACTGTTGTATTCTAAGATTGGTGAAATAAATTATGCTCTTATTTACATCTTGTCTCCTCAGTATTGCTATTGAGTTTCGAATATCAGTAAATCTTTGAACTTGAGTACTGAGTCTCTGCTATCTTTATTATCTGTAAGAACTTGTGTGGGTACATTTCGATGCATAGAGGTGTAGTGCACTGTCCCCATTGGGGTGGCGTAGTCGGGTTTCATGGTCAGTCGGGGCTTTAGTGGTCCCGGTTACATCAACAAACATATATTAAATCACATATTTATTTTACATATTTAACACAAGAATTTCAGTAGGCTAGTCATGTTTTTTCCTCCTTATCCCAGAGCTGAGGCAAACCATGCTGTTATGGGAAGAAGTAGTTAATGGATTGTTTGTGTTGTTGAAAGTTGGAAGATGGACATTGGTTGGCCGTTTTACGAGGTTGAATTCACCAAACTGTCAGATCTTAAAATCTAGTGCAGATTCAACTAACACAGCTAGCATGAATGTCAGTGACACAGAGAAACACTTCTTGCTCTATGTTAACAGCATGCCGTTGAGACATGTTTTTTACTGTGGAGCAGCCTGCTCTTATTATCTATTCATGATTTATTGGGGTTATGCGTGATGTGTCCATGTTTCAGTGGAGTTAACTTCACGATCATCAAAAGTTCTATTATTTCTGCGTGTCAGAAGTTGCAGGTGCTAGTTGCCCACGCGCCCCCATGAATGAAAATACTATGCCCGTTTTTTTTATCCTGTGCACTGAGCCAGAATCACTGGAGGCACAGAATTATAAAAACTCCCATTCCAGCCCGGTCTCAGACGTGCAGGTTGCACATAGAACCAGGTTCCTCAAAACGTGCCACAGGCAGGTAGCAATTGGCTATTACCCATTTTGCATTGTACTTGCTTGACCCAGAATTCTCTCGTCCTACGTCGGCTTCACTTGCCTTACACGGTAAGTGGTGTACATTTTTAATATATATATATATATATAAATAATATACCGGTAGTTGATACTGATTATTGATTTGAATTTTGATTGGCTTTGTTTTGAAAAACGATCGTTAATTGCTAATTGTTGAAAGCTAATTGAAAGGAACATTGTGGGTTTTTTTGGAAGTACTAATAAAGCTAATAAACTAGCTAACGCTAACTTTTGTTGTTAGTCGTTAACAAATTTGGTAGTTCAAAATTAATCCCAAGAGGTATTACTAGGCTGTCATAGTGTTATAGGAGAACGTGTAATATGATGTGAGAATATAATATATGGTTGCTGCCTTGTTGTAGTTGTGTTTTTGATATTGTAGTAGTGCAGGACTTAACATCATCAACAACAACGCTCCTGGGGCCCATTGCACAAAAGTTGGATTAAGACATCCAGGATAAGCAAAGCTCATTGAATCCAAAACAAGAGCGTCCAAGCTTAATTGGTTGCACAAAGGCTGAGCGAGGAAAAGCAGACCTATCCTGGATAAGTGCGAGATCACGGCTCCCTCAAATAGACCCTGCCTCTGATCACAGATTCACTGATTTACCATGGCAGGTAGAGTGGCATTGGCAACTTTTCGCCGTCGGAGGCAGAATCATCATGGACACGTACAAGAAAGTCAAGGATATAATTACTGTAAACTGGAGCATTTAAATCATTGGAAAATCTTCGAAAAGTTTACTGAATGAGCTAGAATTTTAAAAGGATTAATGATTATGTTAGAATGCAACTAACACTAAGTATCGTTAGTTCATCTCTTCACTGTTTAGCGTGTGATGTTGCCATGGTAATGCGTGTAGAGAAAAAGAGGAAGCAGAGAAGGTAAAAAGTTGTTTGTGAGCACCGTCCCATTGATTTTAGTGAAGATTCCACCTGCAAATTAACCGGAGAAGAAAGGCAACATCGTCACAGTAATAAAACTAAGAGAAAAAACGTGGCAAAGTATTGCTGACCGCCTGAATGAGTAAGTGCACAATTACACTGTAATTACACTGTCCACTGAAACATCACAATTGCAATCGAAATAGGCTAGTTAAACATCGCAGTTGTAGGCTACTCTGATTATCAATCAGTTGATTTTTTAATTGAGAACTGCAGATATAAGTGATATGAATGAAACTGAGTAAATGTAACTCCTCAGATTGTAACTGATAAATATATGAGCTAATAATAATAGGCCTATTGGTAACATGAATTTATATAACTTCTTTAAATGGACCTAAGGTCACATGCTTACTGACTGACATTAGGCTACTTTATTAGAAGTTTTTCTTTTCTTGTGTTTGCTCTACATCAAAGTCGACATGGCAGAAAGTCAAAATTAAATACAAGAACATTCTCCAGAATAGTTAGGGCCCTGACTAAAGCTGGATTTATACTTCTGCGTTGCGTTGTCGCAGACCTTCGCCGACACTACGCATACACCTTTCGTGCACATGAAAAAAATCCTGACTACGCGTCAAAGTGTCGCCGACACGGTACGCAGACCGACGCATATGTCATGGATTGTGATTGGTCCGCTTTACATCAATTCCAGTTCTTCGCCTTTCCAGTGCGTTGTGTGTACAAGACCGGCATTTTTAAACTTACATAAATGGCCTTATAACTACCCATTCACCTGACAAAGACAGTTGACCATAGAAAGTAATGACCCGATAACTATGCTTATTAACCAGACAAAGCTTCCAATCAACACATCCGACACAGTTTGGGAAGTTCCACAGAAATCTCCGGCTATCGTTTCCCACTGGTTAGTTGACGGACAGGGCAAAAACTCGGGCTGCAGTATTGTCCACAACGCTTTGCAAACATCTGACACAATAGATGATACTGTGGATGAGGCCAGCTTGTAGCTTACCGCTAGCTACAGCCTATTGATTTGCACCAGAAGCCAATACTCGCAACGCATCGACCGTAAAACACACACGCAAAGGACCCTTTCTAAACTCAATAACCCCCTAGCGTTGTGGCAGTGAACTGCCACGCGTAGCAATTACGTGGACGCGGAGGTAGAAATCGACCACGGAAGTATAAATCAAAAACGTCGGCGAATGTGTCTGCGACGCCGCAACGCAGAAGTATAAATCCAGCTTAAGACAGACTTAACAATGCGCAAGCATAATATTACCCAGATAGAAGTATATAATACCCAGAAGGTGCAGGCTCACACACCGTCTATAGGCTACTATTTTAGCAGTTAAAGAGAAGACCCACCACCTGTGCCTTGTCTGTGGGTTAAGTGAACATAAGTTTTGATTTTGTTGATTGATGAACACTGTAGCCTACATTGCTTGTGATGTGCATTCATTGGTTTAATAGTCCTCATCTTGTGATTTCAGATGGTCTGCAAAGCTGCCTGTCAGATCAGCAATGTTGTGGCAAAATGGCCTGGCTCAGTCCAATACTCCAGAGTCTTTCGGGCGTCCAACATCTATCAGTGCCTATCACAAGGTGAGCCAAACATCCCTTATTAATATACATTTACATCATGGCTGTGTCAAGAATGTCACTCTGTTTGTGAGGTTGTAATGATGAGACTTTTTGTTGACAGGTGAATTTTCTGGTGTGTTACTGGGAGACAGGGCATATGCTTGCCAGCCTTTTCTCCTGACACCTTACACAGACCCCCAGGAAGCACAGCAGGCCTACAACCATGCCAATGCAAGGACCAGTGCCAGGGTTAAAATGACCTTTGGCCTCCTGAAGGCACGATTTCGGTGCCTTCCCCAAATTAAGGGTCAGCCCTGTGAAGACATGCGACATTACTGTGGCATGTGCTGCCCTACACAATTTGGCCACTGAGGAAAGAGAGGGCCCCTAGAAGGCCACAAGGTTCCCCTGACAATGACAGTAGTTGGGTGTTAAGGGATCAACACGTCAAATTATTTTAGTTAATATGCATGCCTTAAATTTAAGTTAAATATGTCCTGTAGTTGCAAAGACACATGCAAGTCCATAGGGCAAGTCCACAATAACAATTAGACTGCATTTTCTCGGCAGAAACCGCAAGGTGGGCTTGCCACGAACCATCCCCCCCCCTAAAACCCTCCTCAAGACCTCCTGAATACCTCCCCAACAACTCCAACACACACACACACACACCCCTCTCCCCCCCCCCCCAAACCCCCCTTTTAACACCCCCTCCAACACCCCCCCAACCCCATACACACACACACACACACAAGCATTTCTTCCATTCTTTCTAATGGAGGACCCCACCAACCCCATACACACGCACGCACACACACACATACAGATACACAAGCATTTCCATGGCAAGCCCACTAATAAACAGATGAACAATTCGATTCAAAGCGCTTAACTCAAACAGGCCCAATGAACAACAGGGGCAAGGAAAAACTCCCTATCAGCGTTTTTGGTTTTTACTTGTTATGGTAAAGGAAGAAACCTTGGGCAGTTCCAACGGCTCAAGGGGCTAGCCCAACTGCCTAGG
The DNA here is from genome assembly GCA_017657215.1 of Limnothrissa miodon. NCBI lineage: Eukaryota > Metazoa > Chordata > Actinopteri > Clupeiformes > Clupeidae > Limnothrissa > Limnothrissa miodon. The sequence goes on along the minus strand of JAGFZM010001529.1, from coordinate 122,742 downwards.
GGAGGTTTTCAGTCTCTCAGATGGTGATTAGTCCACTATTTTTCCATTAGGTACACAATATAAGAAAATTGTGGAGAAATAAAGTAATATGAGTCCCATTATAATCCCAGGATATAGTCCTATGTCATTAGGTGCAGTCAAGCCAGGGGCCAGCTGGAGGCTGTATCAATTATGACAGGGTCGTCTGTGGAGCTGAAGGCAGCCCGCCCAGGAAGCCAGAGACATAACAGTTTAACAGTTTTTAACAGGTTGTCTAAAATGCAATAAAGTGGTCGACACCAACATTTTGACGATTGCTCCTGTCTCGGCTATTTGGGGAATATTGAATCGCCTCTGCCTGCTTCAAAATGGCTAGCATTGGGAATTTGTTGGTTTTATCCTTAAAACAAGAATAACAAATCTACACTTCTAATAAACAGTTAAGACGAATCATGTGCTTCCTTAGTATAATGCAGTACAATTTAATGTATGGCTTACACAGCATTGCACCACACAGATGACACTTACTGTTCTCCATATTATAGGCCTTTCTATGCTTAACATCATGTTTATTTTTATTTTTTTTTTACCATAGTTCTGTTTTTTTTATTTATTGTCAGTTGCAATTTGCACATTATTGAATGCTGTGAATATTGAATGTTGTGTACCTACAATAAATACCAATAGAATAAATGGGGGATTCAATTTTGGTTGTGTTTGGGAGTGCTTTTTCTGGCAGTGATTTGATTTGCCCAAAAAAGCATCCCTTTAATTTTTGCATTTTTGTACATCCCATCAATTGCTTGTAGTCATTTGTATTTGAGAGTGTCGTGACTTGTAAGTGTAAGTTGAAGTTTCACCAATGTAGCTTCAATACAGCTAGGGGGGATAAATAGGGGATGCTTTTCCTTATTTTTTCTTTTTGTGTTTCTGTAGGTCCTGTGGTTCTGTGGAACATGCAGCCATGTGTGGTGGTTGTGTTGTATACCACTGCAGCTGTATATTTTTGATAATTTAATAAATCATGGTCTTTATTTTGTTTTAAATTAAGACATCTAAATTCCACCACAGTGCACAAAGAACAGGAATGACTTGAATCTTTTTGTTCAGAATATCATAGTAAAATGACATGATATGTTCATTTTATCTTTTAAGATACTGTTCTACGTCTAGAAAGAACTAGGGCAGGATGTTTGATGTAATATGTAACATGGGCTCCCTCTAGTGTTTAAATGTAAAAGAGCAGTCTCTGCCAATTACACACAGCTGTGCTTATGTCGGTGCTGTGCTGGGCATACAGTGGCTTGCAAAAGTATTCGGCCCCCTTGAACTTTTCCCCATTTTGTCATATTACAGCCACAAACATTAATCAATTTTATTGGAATTCCACATGAAAGACCAATACAAAGTGGTGTACACTTGAGAAGTGGAACAAAAATCATACATGATTCCAAAATTTTTTTACAAATAAATAACTGCAAAGTGAGGTGTGCATAATTATTCAGCCCCCTGAGTCAATACTTTGTAGAACCTCCTTTTGCTGCAATTACAGCTGCCAGTCTTTTAGGGTATGTCTCTACCAGCTTTGCACATCTAGAGACTGAAATTCTTGCCCATTCTTCTTTGCAAAACAGCTCCAGCTCAGTCAGATTAGATGGGCACCGTTTGTGAACAGCAGTTTTCAGATCTTGCCACAGATTCTCAATTGGATTTAGATCTGGACTTTGACTGGGCCATTCTAACATATGGACATGTTTTGTTTTAAACCATTCCATTGCTGCCCTGGCTTTATGTTTAGGGTCGTTGTCCTGCTGGAAGGTGAACCTCCAACCCAGTCTCAAGTCTTTTGCAGACTCCAGGAGGTTTTCTTCTAAGATTGCCCTGTATTTGGCTCCATCCATCTTCCCATCAACTCTGACCAGCTTCCCTGTCCCTGCTGAAGAGAAGCACCCCCAGAACATGATGCTGCCACCACCATATTTGACAGTGGGGATGGTGTGTTCAGAGTGATGTGCAGTGTTAGTTTTCCTCCACACAAAGCGTTTTGCATTTTGGCCAAAAAGTTCCACTTTGGTCTCATCTGACCAGAGCACCTTCTTCCACATGTTTTCTGTGTCCCCCACATGGCTTGTGGCAAACTGCAAATGGGACTTCTTATGGTTCTCTTTTAACAATGGCTTTCTTCTTGCCACTCTTCCATAAAGGCCAACTTTGTGCAGTGTACGACTAATAGTTGTCCTATGGACAGATTCCCCCGCCTGAGCTGTAGATCTCTGCAGCTCCTCCAGAGTCGCCATGGGCCTCTTGGCTGCATTTCTGATCAGCGCTCTCCTTGTTCGGCCTGTGAGCTTAGGTGGACAGCCTTGTCTTGGTAGGTTTACAGTTGTCCCATACTCCTTCCATTTCTGAATGATTGCTTGAACCGTGCTCCGTAGGATGTTCAAAGCTTTGGAAATCGTTTTGTATCCTAAGCCTGCTTTAAATTTCTCAATAACTTTATCTCTGACCTGTCTGGTGTGTTCTTTGGACTTCATGGTCCTATTCTCTTAGACAACCTCTGAGGCCGTCACAGAGCAGCTGTATTTGTACTGACATTAGATTACACACAGGTATACTCTATTTAGTCATTAGCACTCATCAGGCAATGTCTGTGGTCAACTGACTGCACTCAGACCAAAAGGGGCTGAATAATTATGCACACCCCTCTTTGCAGTTATTTATTTGTAAAAAATGTTTGGAATCATGTATCATTTTCGTTCCATTCTCAAATGTACACCACTTTGTATTGGTCTTTCACGTGGAATTCCAATAAAATTGATTCATGTTTGTGGCTGTAATGTGACAAAATGTGGAAAAGTTCAAGGGGGCCGAATACTTTTGCAAGCCTCTGTATGTCAGTGCTGTGTTTTCCCTCTGCCTATTTGAATAGTGGCAGGAAAGTTTTCCAAGCCATTTTGTGGCATTGCTGATGTGCACCAGGCTTTGACTAGTTATGTTGGTTTTACACTAGCTTTTTCATGCACAAACTGTAAAATAAATATTCAGGACTTTTGGTATGTTGTTTTATCAAAATTGCCCAAAAATTGATAAAAACTTAGTTTGTTCCTATTCATGTAGTCTCTCTATCCATCCATCTACTCTTTCTCGCTCTCTTTCTTCTCTTTCTCTCTATTTCTTTCTGTCTTTTTTTTCTTTCTTCTCTTTCTCTCTTTCTTTCTGCTCTTTCTCCCTCTCTTTGTCTTATTCTTTTTCTTTCTCTCTCTTTCTTTCTTCTCTTTCTTTCTTTCTCTCTCTTAAATTGAATTTAATTATTTAATTCATTCAAACGTTCAACTATTCCACTGTTAACTCTATAAACTATTGAACTTAGAAATTCGACGACATAAAGTAAATTGCACTGCATTTTCATGCAAACGTAATTCAGTTTATGCACGGTTACTTCCTTCTTACGATAAGCCAGCTTGGATACCTCCTGTTGCTAACGGAAATGAACAAATTTGATTGGCACTACGTCCTTCTACACTAGATGTCTTCAGGAGCTACCTCACAATACACTTATTGATTAGGAATGGGCGATATGGCATAAAATCCATATTGCGATATTCATTGCAGCCTATTGCAATAATGATATATATTGCAATATAAAAATTATAATAAAGTCATTTCAAAACAGGTTACATAGACCCTAAGGAAAACCAAACTGTGAAATGTATTTTTTCAAAGAAAGAAAGAAACATTGCATGTAGTTTGAGAACATTTATTGTAGGTCCTTGGTTCTTAAATGCTACCCAAAAGTGTAGTACACAGAACTAACACTTTTGCACATTTGTCAACTTAAGAATGTTTTAAGTATAAAAGTTTCTTTGTAGTAGTGCCATGCCATATATACAGTAAAAACAAACAATGCAAAACAATGTTTTGCAAAACAAGTTTGCCTACCCGGTGGTACCCCGTGGTTTCAGATATTCAAATAACAGGAACAGGAACTTGTGTCTTCTCAGTTAAAAAGCAACACAACAACAAATCTTAAAATCGGGCAGTCACTGAGATTTTGTGTTTGTGTACACCATGTCATTTGTAAGGCCCTAAAGATTATTCGCGAAGAAGACAAGTGTTTCCACAGTCTCTGGCTTCAACAGAGATTGGTGGCATGTAACAATGTTGCCATCAATGCTAAATGTCTGTTCCGAAGGGGCACTTGTGGCCGGGATACAGAGATATTTCTGTGCCAATCTTGCCACCCTTGGAAAATTAGCTTGGTACAGCCGCCACAAGTTCAGTGGGTCAGTCTCTCCATCAACCTGCATTGTCTGCAGGTAACTTTTCTCTTCTTAGTGCTTCAGTAATGTACCAAAACAGCGATCAATCATTACCAAATTTCTCATGGACGTCTCTTTTTAGGCCTACTTTTAACTCTCTAAATGTTAAAACCGAAATCCCAAAACTATGGATGATACCTAGCCTACGCTTTTTCCTCTACATAGGCGCCCATTGTAGCCTACAGACAAAGCTTAACGTAGTGTTATGATAGGCTTGTGGAGGTGAAAGTGTAGGAGTTGCACCAGACAGTACACAATGCATTTCCACATCCCATACTCTAGGGGGAGCTGGCTGACGGTGATGGGTTAAAAGTAAATGTGAGGGGAGGTCTCTCTCTCTCTCTCAGCCGGGACATTCAAACACAGTCACTTGTAGAGTGCGCCGGGGAGGGTTCTTACCGAGGTCTGCGTTTTCTGGATTTAGCTTGAAGTAAAGGATTGCCATCTCCCTGTGCTGGTCGGCACGGTGCCATCGCTTGCGTTGGCCCTGAGGTAAGCCATCTCCCCCGGGCATACAGACACATCCACACGCCTTAGCGTCTTAAACTCATTCCCTCACGTAAATCACATGCATTAAGGTTAGGGTCTCTGGATGGTAGGGTTGCTGTTAGATCCCTAGATGTGCGAGTAGTTTCGTTGTTTGTGTACCCACATCCATGAGGTCGTAACAGTAGCTTAATGTACCAAAACAGTGATAAATCAAAAACAAATTTCTCATGAACATTTATAGACATGCTTACTTTCACCTCTCCTAATATCAAAACCGAAACCCTAATATTATAGATTTTTGGGTTAAGCAATACTCTTACTCTAACGCAATGGAGAACGAGAACGACTGGGAGACAGCGGTGGAAACCCAACAAATCCTTTATTGACCGTAGCCCTACAGTGTTGAGCCTGTCAAGCGTGAGAGAGGAAATTGTCAGGAATCATGGCCCTGAAAGAGTTATTGAAGCTTGGTGTGAGGAGAATGAATGGAGTGTTGGTCAGCTGTCCTGGTGAGTAGCTAGCTGGAGTGCTAATATAAGATATAAGATAATATGAGCTAAAATATTCTCAAAATCTGGCCATAACGTAGAATAGCAATGAGGGACAATGACTGAATACATTACTTACATAGTGTCGGTAGTCTTATTCAGAGCCGTAATGATGCACATTGTAACGTTGCAAGTCATCATGTCAAGATGCATCAAATGTCAAATAAATGTTTCCTTATATGGTAGCCTATATTCCTCGTGATTTAATTAGCAATGCCCATCATCAGAAAGAAAAGAAATTTACTGATATTGCCCTCACGTTATGTTTGACAGGTGTTTGTGTGGGCTGTGCCGTGAGGTAAACGTATTTTGGAGCTAAAACTAAGTACAGTGCCTCTCAAAACTAATGAACACTAACGCAGTTCTTGCGGTGAGTTCCTCTTGTGACGTAACGCTCCACCTTGCGGAATTGAGAGGTAGTGGTTAAAAGTACAGTTTTTTTCTTATTATATTCAAAAATGACAATACAAAACTAGGTTTGGTAGTTCTAATATTTATGTTTAATAACCACATTGCATTAACTCTGTAACTTTTTAACCTGCAATTTACACTTTAAGCTACAAACCGGATTCCAAAAAAGTTGGGACACTATAAAAATCGTGAATAAAAACTGAACGCAATGATGTCTAGGTGCCAACTTCTAATATTTTATTCAGAATAGAGCATAAATCACGGAACAAAAGTTTCAACTGTTGATTAAAAATTTCATGGTGTCAACAAATCCCAAAAATGTTGGGACAAGGCCATTTTCACCACTGTGTGGCATCTCCCCTTGTTCTTACAACACACAACAGACGTGTGGGGACCGAGGAGACCAGTTTCTCAAGTTTAGAAATAGGAATACTCTCCCATTCTTGTCTAATACAGGCCTCTAACTGTTCATCGTCTTGGGCCTTCTTTGTCACACCTTCCTCTTTATGATGCGCCAAATGTTCTCTATACAGTCATTATCAATTGGGAATGGCCGCGAGACTCACATAAAACATAAGTCACGGCATGGTGTCATGTGTAAGTGCAGCTGCTGCCGCTAGGAGGCAGCACAAGACCTCTCTAATGATTGCACAACATTCGGAGAGGCAAGTGGAGCGAGATACCTAGTTTACTTCCATGTTCTATTTTTGCAATATGCAGTTTGGTCTGATATGGTCAAATATCTGATATGGTAAAACATTTTTTTGTACAATTTTGGACCCTACGGCTTAACAATCAGCCTGCGCCAAGTTGTAAATCCCCAGTTTTATTAGGAATTATAACAGAAAACACAGAGACACAGAGTCGGCGCTCGAGTACATCTATTGGTAGGGCGTGGGTCAGCCAGGCCCGTCGCAACCGGGTAGGCAAACTAGGCAATTGCCTAGGGCCCCCAGCTGAAAGGGGGCTCCCTGATGAACGACTGGTTATGTATTAAAAACAACAACGACAAATTTGTGAGTGCGGCAGCGCCACCCTAAATACCATGCTATGACCGAAAAGTGCAATGACTCTCGAAATCCCCCTCAAGGGGGCCCCTCCCCTATAGTTTGACAGCAGCAGCAATACAATTCTATGACAGCAGCCAGGTGAATTCTTTGAGCGGTTATCAAAAAGTTTAATTATGAAGGGAAATTACCCCTCAGGGAGCCAGAAGAGAAAGAAAAGAAAGGCAGAGGAAGAGAAGAAAAAACAAGACGCCGGTAAGTGAGAATGTACACACAATCATGAATACTTAGCGGTTAGCGTTTGCCTAGCTAGAAAACCTATAGGTAGCTAGCATTACGTTAATGGTAACGTCTTGTAGATAGTGCTAACAGTGATGTTGTAAACGTTTTTTATGCACAAACAGGCTGACAACTTGCACAAACTGATATAAATAGGACGATAGTATATAATAATGCCGTTTTATTTGCTATGTGCACTATATAGTCAGTGTACAAAATATAAACATAAGATAGGATTTTAAAAGCATTTGATAAACAAAACATATGTAAACTAACTCATCATATCCATTCTTTCTCTAAGGTGCTTTGCTGAAATTTCTACGACCTCCTCAAAGTGATGTCTCTGGTGCCTCTGATGAAGGTAGAGTGGAATTCTTTTGTCTACCTTTTAATAGTGCTTATTTTCAGTATACTAGATCTTGTCAAATGGCATTATTTCATGTTTTGTCTTAGTTGTGTATGAATTCATACTCATTGCCCATACCAGTTTCTTCTGGACATTTCACACATTCAAATGTGGGGCCTGTGCTAATGTGTAAGTTCTCTGTTGTTGCACTACTGTATGCATGCAAAATGTTCTACATAAATAAATTCTTATTATTCCAGCAGAGCCATCGACTTCATCTCAAGTTCATGAGGACATAGAGGAAGAAGACATGCCAGAGTCCACACCACTTCCCAGCACTTCTCAAACAGAAGATACATTAAGCCACACAATTACAACCAATGACCCAGCACTGTGACCTATGTTCGTTGCTATATTTGTTTACATCTACATATACATATGTTTTAATAATGTAAAAAGCCTTTAATTAACTAAAGATGGTTGCAGTGAATCCATTACATGTGTGATGTGTATTTATTTTTCATTGGGTAACGGCCGCACAATGTGGGGTTGTTATGTGTGGTGTTAGGGTGTTGGGGGGGAGTGGGGTGGTGTTAGGGGCCGCAGGTCCCCCTTTGCCTAGGGCCCCAAATACCTAGAAACGGCCCTGGCAGCAGGTCTGTTTCTCAGCAGAAAATCGGTTAACTATCTGAGCTAAATAAACACGCAATAGGATGTCAGCCTTTATGACAACGTTATGCAGAACCATTTACCATTTAATATTATGTAGGCATAGGCTACGCTTTAGTTTCAGCACTAATGTCTGAGGTTATGAAATGCTATAATAGACAACGATATGCATCTTTAACATAGGCTATTATGTTTGTATAGTAAACATTCCAAGTTTACCTAAAACCCCGGTGTTAAAACTTGGTAATGGAAATGAAACACTGGGGCTATATAAGCACAGAAGCCAGGGGGAAATGCGACATTAGTATCTGATGTTATGCTTGCTAGCCTACCAACACTTTAGTGACCGAGTTTTTTTTTTGCTTCGCAATAATCTAAACTGTTAAGGCCATAGAAATACCAGTCTATAATTCTATGGTTATGGTGACCAAAAAACACTGAATTCTAGCGTGGTTACCTACCGGCAGAATCGGTTGTGTTGGAGAACAGTTGAAATAGATCCTGGTTTCAGGCATAGTGTTCGTGAAAAGCCGGATTGATACAGTCCGAGGTTGGCGAAACAATATGGGGTGAATTGACCAGAGCAAACGACCAATCTTGTGGTTGTAGATAAAAATCAACTACTCCCATTGAATGCGAGGTTCTTGAGGAAGGTAGTGCAAATTCCGGACAACCCCAGCCCTACATCCTGGAACGTTACAGCCGTGTGCTGACATTTTTTTCGTATGTTCTCCAGTTAAACAGAAATTCAACATGCACTTATTTCAAACAGAAATTCAACATGCACTTATTTTTCTTAGCGCCGTTAGCTAGCTATTACATAGACTACTACAGTGCGTTTATAGCCTACCTCCGAAGCAACAGGGGGCTGGACAAGAGACTGTTACAAACCATTTTGATTGGACCAAAGATTCTACAGCTAGAGCTTTTTGGATTGAACAATGTAATGGAGAAGGTGTAGCTTTGCGCTGTCTACGTACACCGAGAGGGCAAATCCACTCGCAAGTTTCTTATTCTTATTCTTCCGTCGGATTTTTAGACCACTACTCCTCCTAGGGCTTTCGAGTTAGAGACACCGTTCCAACTCTGACACGTCCGGCCTGATCTCGAT
>JAGFZM010001529.1:65717-97803 GCA_017657215.1 Limnothrissa miodon | reverse complement strand
TTGGCAAGTCCACCTTGCGGTTTCTGCCGAGAAAATGCAGTCTAGTTGGTACTGAGCTTAAGCAAAGAAAATTAAGTGCCCAAAAAGTACGTTGTCCTTAAATGTCTTCAAGTATTCTAAAAGAATGTTATTATGTGTATTTTTCATTGCATTTTTCAAACTTGGCTACTGTTCAAATTAAAAAATAAAATGCATTATAAAAAAACATGCAACACTGGCTTGGTGATTTGAGGCAGAACTACAAAACTTTCTAGACTGTATACCTACTTTGTAAACATTTAAGTCCTAAGTACAAAAGGAGGACCATATGATAGACATTATAAATAGAAACATCCGGGAAATCTTTTCTTCATTAAAAAATTCCTTCACTCTCAGTGCAACTTTTACCATAACATCCACATAAAATGTGAAATGGTGAAAAATTATTTCGTTTGGACATCCAGTTGTGGATGGACTCAGCACACACCTGGGTTGCTCTAGCAGGTCTGGGTCAAAACCGGCCTGAGCTGGGTTCCCCACACTCCTCTAAAGAATACCTGAAGTGCATCCCAGGACCTTATACCAATCAGGCCAATTTTTGAAAACTACTGTGTAAAAGGTCACATGATGATCTCTTATAATGATAATTAGTGAGCATCCTCATGGGACAGACCGGATTCATGCATGTCACACACTAATAGATGGAAAATTACATAAATTACATAGTACTGGGTTGTTTTCAATTGCTCAATTTTAGTTGATTTCTTACAGTTATTCTCAGGTGCTTTGGTGCTTTTCTCAGATCAGAATGAAATTTCTCATAACTATTAGTTCAATCTCCACAACATTTAGGCATTTGTGCAGATCATAGTAGAATGTCTCCTGCCTCTGAACAAACTGAAAATGCTTTTGGACATTTATTAGCTGCTTTTATACAATTCTCTGAAGTTTTATGACATTAAAAGTTGCTTGTCATGTCAGTCAAAATGAACTATACTTATGGATGCTGAAGTATTAGACTGTAATCCAACTTCTCATAATATCTCATGTTTTCTGTACATTTCTGTAATTTTACTCTGCACCTCATTGGATTGACTAACTACAGCAATGTCTGACTTTACTGTAAATTTCAAATGGTTATACAAGTACTGTATAGTTCGGTCTAGAGCATTTTCAGGTAGCATCACTGAGTTCTGACCTTTTTTTTTTTTTTTAAACACTGAGAGAGTAAACTGTCATAATGAAAATATTACAAAGCCATCTGACTATCTGGTTCATAAAGATATCAAGACTTTTCATTTTGATTACACTGGCAGTTTCATTGACATGAATACTTGCTTTTGAGGAATGGATTATCAATTTTGAGCAAACGACACTTTTGCAGGTTATCCACTAAGTTTTACAGTTTGCACTACTTGTTTTGAGAAATGCACTTAGGGCGGAAAGCGCGTAGCTGCTGTTCAAAATCGGCCGTGACCGACGTCAAACTCAATAAACTATTTCACCACACAGTGGCACTTGACCTTAATAGAGCCCTCAAAGGTGCATAACAGTAAAAAGACTTAGAGAACACACGTAAGAAAACTTTTCACGAGGAATGCCCCGATTTCAGGGTTGCTCCACCTAGAACTTGCAACTGGTCTTATGGTGCGCAAGTGACTGATTTGAGCCTATGGCAAAATGTGCGCAGGCTGAAAGAGAGAATTCCGCCCTAAGTGCTGTGCAAATGTTAATAGTGATGTGAGAAAAGGACCAAAGCGACTGAGAAAAACTGTAACCTTCTTCATTTGATTTCTACTGTCCTTCCATACCACTAACTCAAACATCGCCTTTTTAATTCAGATTCTCTATATGCAAGTGACGTGAGAATGCCTCCTATTTTTAATGCCTGTATGATATTTATGATCACAAGGGCGTTCCAAATGTGTTGAACCCATCCTTGCGTGACAGAGTCACAAGTTTGCTACATTATTAAAGAGGAGGCCTCTATTTTGAAATGTGTTTTCAGCAACTCTAAGTGTCTCACTGAAACTATGATAAATGTTTTTACATGTTACCCTCAACAAATTTAGCAGGCTTTTGTAAACAAATTCACCATGGCTTTTTTCGGATGGAGCCACTAGGGGACCGGAATAGAATTTGAATGGTTTAATGGTAAGCTTAGAGTCATACAACATACAGCAAGTCATCAGAGACAACAGTATGCTGGAGAAGATGCGCAAGTTCTTCTGACTAATACAGGCAATTGTTCTAGCTTAAATAGAAAAATGTACTCTTCCCATGAGGGTGTGGTCCCCTCTCCGGACCAGATGCCTTCACCTTGCAACATTGTACATATAACATTTTGTCCAATTCATCCTACTCACGCATGTCCCTGTATTGTTACAAGATTTCTGACGACTTAACTATTTTCCACACTATTTGATTTTCAAATCTGAATTGAAGGGTATAATCTGTTTTTTTTGTTTGTTTTTTAGTATTCAAATGATTACGTGTTGTATCTTCTTCCACAGATCAGCTTTGCATAGATAGACAGAAAGATAAAGAGAGATAGAGAGTTGTGCAGGAGAGCCTTTGGAAAGACTGGGAAGTGTGAAATCATTTGATCTTCACATGGATATATGCCTGATCTACAGTAGTCCCCTATATTTATGTAGCTTGAGTTACACAGGATAAGATGAGCTATAGGAGGGCTTATTTTGTTTCCTACCAATCTGCTCATTTAGAATGTAACAGATGATTTAATGTGATGCTTGCCAATAATATAATGGCATGTAAGGCCACACCAATAAAATTTGTTGGTTCTCGGATTTTTTCAGGAAAAATATGGAGCGAGCGAGCGAAATAAAAATAAAAAAATGTTCTGAAGGTAAATTAGCACATTCATAGTTAATGTTCATTAAAGACATTTACTCATGTGTTAAGGAAAAACTAAATGTGGCCTAATTTATTAACATTACTTTCACACCTCACAGCACACGTTTTGTCATGCAGGTTTTAGGCAATGTACAAATTCATAATTCTGTCATTCTATGTTATGTAAAGGTTTGACGGTTTGTCATTTATTTAAGAGAATATAAGCACTAAGCAAGCTGGCATTGAGAATTGGAATTGGAATTGAGGTAGGCCTATGACATATAATGTAGACTACGTCTAGGCTGCTGTAGCCTACGTTCAAACTCATTTTGTCACAGTTCATCACAGGGCATTAGAACGTCAAAATCGCACTGATTCACCAGATAGCAATTAGATAGTGACTAAAACTTCGTGATCAGCGCAACGGAGATGTCTCCGAATCTTCATCAACGTGCAGTCACGTGAATCTGGAAAAGAGACTATTTTTTTGCATGTGAAAGAGAAGCGTGTGTGTGTGCGCGCGCGCGAGAGGATGTGAGTGTGTAGACACATGCTATTCATTTATTTATTGATTGATTTTGATGGCGAAACACTTTGAATGGGTTTTTTTCGCCTCTCAATGGAATATCAAACTCATCCACAGAATTGCACAAGCAGACTGCTCTCGGCACCGTGAGTACAACTGCGCAAAGTTCTCATCCTCTTTAATTTCAAAGTACTTGTCAAATGTTTTTCTCTTCTGATCAAATGCTCTAATAATTGCAAACTCTGGCCTAGCAGCATCCACCGGCATCTTTCCTCATATCATGTCTCTTGCGCTCTGAAGTGAAAGGCGCGATTTGATTGGTTTTCGACGTCACGTGAACGCAGCATGCTTTTTTCACTATTATAGCCATCAGCCACGGTGTTTTTTAGGTTCGTGTGAGCTCGAATTCAATTTTATTTTTATTTCATTTAGCATTTTTTTCAAGCGGCGAATCTGAGAACCAACAAATTTTATTGGTGTGGCCTAAACAAGAAAACTAATAATTCATAGTATCAACTATGAATAAACATTAAAGACCTGGTTGATACATCATATCACACAGGGAACTACTTACACAAGGGTTTTTGTTATGTGCATGGCCTTTTATAATAGGCCATACATCATATGAAAGTTTCGTATTTTAATTACTATTATCACGGGGTCTGACCCAATGCTGAAAATCTCTGCGAGAGAGGGTCAATATGCCCTTCACCCTGCCCTGGCATACCGTATCTAAAGCCTACCACTAAGAGAGTCATCTATTATCTGCGCTTCCCACAGCCCACGTGCGCTCTTTGGATAGAGGGTTATGCAATTTCCAACTGGCAGGAACTGCAAGTCTTTGAAAGTTGTTTGTCTTCAGATACATTTGCACATTATATCTGGCTCCAAGACTACAATGGTATCCTCATCGACAGGTGTCTGAATAAATATCTTAAAGTCACTGCTGAGAGTACATCTTATCGGTCATATATCAGTACTTTATACTTCTTCATTTTCTTTTTTTTTGTAAGTTCCATGGCAAGGAACATGAATAATATTACTTATTCAGATCTATCTTGATGAGAGCCTTTTTTAAAAGCAAGTTTAAATTTGGTCAGTTTTTGTTGGGTGCTGGACAAAGTGGAACATCATTTAACTAGTGTGTTTATGTTTGCTTTTGGAAGCTAATCTATCTGAGGATCTGTCAGAAGCTCAAAGCATTCTACTACAATTATGTGCTGTTCAGCCTATTGATTAAATAAAGTGGTGGTGCCATTGAACTAGGTCAACAGAGCATTGAAATTCTTTGTTTGGCACAGCGACAGTATGTGATTTTCAACTCAGGGCAAATGCCCTTACCTAACTTATTATATAGTGTGCACTTAAATAATTTCTACAAGGCTACTGTTTCCCCTATGAGAGTGCTCTTGTTGAAAACATTCAGATTCATGCACTGTAAAAAAAAAAAAATGCCTCCCCAACATAAAAAAATCTAGTGACCCGTTGCACCTAAAATTTTTAGTTGGCTCAATTTAAGTTGGGGAAACCAACTTTTTTTTGTTGTGCTGACTTCCCCTGCATATAGACTGAACTTGAAATAGAATGTTGGGTCAGTTAAAGCAGATGCAACCTTCTCTATTTCAAAGTCCTTTTGGTAGGCTTGGTAAGAGTACACAGTTTCAGCCAATTTGTCCAAGATATTAATTTTCATGTCTCTTGGAACAATCAGAGCCATTCCATTTTCTTTAAGATTATCATTAGCTTTTTTCAGCCTCAACTCCACGTCATATGAAAATAAAGGCACTGGAAACGTGCTTGGCCACTGCTCTAATCTAGGTGTAGAGAGAGGAGAAACTGACTGGGTTGATGAAACTGACGACTGAGTTGATGCCATGCTTGCTGTATCCACAGTGAAATGTGAAAGGTGAGCATCGTCCACCACTGGGGTTAAAACTACTTCCCAGTGAATCCTCAAAGTAGCCTTGTCTTTTGGAAGCTCTGTGATGTCATGTAAAGTACAAAGTTCATTGTTGAAGTCAGGATCTTCATACTGGAAAACAAAACTTCCCATTATCTGCAGTTTTTCACAAAGAACTGCAGAGAGTTTCTCAATTGATGATGGTGTGGGTATTGATAACTTCCTGATGTTGTCAGGTGAGAGAATGACTCGAAGCAACATTGTTTCCTGGGAAAGAAAATTAAGAAATTAAATTTTAGCAAAGTAATGTAAGAAGGCTTTTTGCACACCTCTTTTGTCAGGCAGGTGCTTAGGACATGACTCAAGGTCGCAGATCAAGAACTTAGAAAGAGTCCCACACACTGACCATTCTGCAAGCAATTATTCATTTAAAAATTACATCAGATTTATGAAGGTCTAAGACCGAAACATTGTAATTTTTATTAAAGGAACACTCTACAGTTTAGGGAAAACGTGGAGGTATTTGGTTGCTTCTAACATCATCTCTGTTTGGATTCTAATGAATTAACTGGGCTAGCTCATTGCTATCGAAGTGGCACCGCGCACCAGAGCCATCGAGTACACGCATTGAGACGCAAGAGGTATATCTAAAAAAAACATGGAGTGTTCCTTCAAATAATTGCTTGCAGAATGGTCAGTGTGCGGGACACTTTCTAAGTTCCTAATTTTAATAAAGTAAAAATCTCTTAGCAGACACCATAATCTTTCCACCAACTTTGTATGATGCCAGAGGGTAGAAATCAATGAGATCTTGTGGGCTGACAATGGTTACATTGCTGTAAGTACTTCCAATAATTTCATATGCTCTAAAATGTTCGAAGTACCACAAAGACAGTTGTCCCACTAAGAATGAGACCTCTGTACCAAACCTTCGACCAAACTCTGGAAGACCATCACTAAGTCCAACTGGTAGAATCATTCCTTTACTATACAAAGTCCCAAACAATGTTGCATTTGTTGCCAGCGACAAGGAACTCAGATTTGGATATTTGCTTTCAATAGCAGTCCGCAGCCGTGGTTCAACAGCTGACATTTTGACCACTTTCAATTTTTCAACATGCAATGGTGCTTTGAAGAAATTTCAAAGCAAAAGCAATCATTGATTGATGCCTACCTGCCAATGTTTTGAGGGGATTTTTGAAGTTGCGGGTGTCGTGCACCACCCTCTTGAAGTAGCTATGCTTCGCTTCATCCCGCATTGTCCACAGATCAGCCAAAGGCCCAAAACACCGGATCAAGATAATGCTCAAGGTAATGTTGTTTAGGTAGGAACCTCTCATTGGGAAAAACCTCAGTGAACAACTGGCGATGATTTGAAATTTACTCTCTAGATAACACAGAGATCCTTCTGATAGCTTTGAACTAACCACTAATTCCACAATGTCTTTTAAGTCCATCAAAAGTTGCCATGCTTTTTCATCCTCAGGCACCATACCAGCTACCATGTGAGGGAGCAGTCTTATTAAGGCCCAATTTTCATGTGCATTTCCTCCAAATGTTTCTTTCAAGTGAAAGGATTTTGGAATTCTTTGAGGGCGATTCACTTTATCCGAATATGAGTATTGAAATGATTGGATAATGCTATTGAGCTAATCAAATGTAAAGTACTTGGCACCAATCAATTTCTGCAGACACAGAGCCCATTCCCTAGGTATTACCCCTTCAAACAGATCGTGTAAAACATCTGGAGGAAAACCAGTAATGACATTTACATTTACATTTACATTTATGCATTTAGAAGACGCTTTTATCCAAAGCGACTTACAAAACGAGGATAACAATCAAGCTACATAGCAGAAACCTTAAGGAGCATAGTGCTAGGGGATAGTGCTTCAGTTCATTTTAGTGCTAGGATAGAAGATGTTCTCTGAATAGCTGGGTCTTTAAGAGCTTTTTGAAGGCCTCCAGAGATGGCCCTGTTCTGATTGTTTTTGGTAGGTCATTCCACCAGCGTGGGACGACACATGAGAAGAGTCTGGATTGCCTTGGGCGAGGTGCCGGGACTGCCAGTCGACAGTTATTGGAGGACCAGAGTTGTCGGGGGATATTGAATAGTGCAAAGCGGCAGGCCCGGGCAACAGAGGCAACATGGTCGTTGAAGATTAGCTGGTCATCAATCATAACACCTAGGTTCCTGGCTACCCGTGAGGGAGCAAGAGACAAGGAGCCAGAGTTGATGCATATGTTGTGGTGAATAGTTGGTTTAGCGGGGAGGACCAGCAGTTCGGTTTTTGAGAGGTTCAGCTGGAGATGATGGTCTTGCATCCTTGCAGATGTCAGAGAGGCAATCTGAGATTCGAGTTGGGATGGTTGGGTCATCGGGTGAAAATGACAGATAGAGCTGGGTATCATCGGCATAGCAGTGGTAAGAGAAGCGGTGCTGGCGGATGATTTGGCCCAAAGAAGTGGTATAGACGGAGAAAAGAAGGGGGCCCAACACAGATCCTTGGGGCACTCCAGTAGCAAGGTGGTAAGGCGCAGAGGTGTGTCCTAGCCAGGACACTTTGAACAGTCGCCCAGTGAGGTAGGATTTGAACTAGCAGTATCCATCACCCTTGATGCCCATGTTTGACAGTATAGACAATAGAATACTGTGGTTTACCGTATCAAACGCAGCTGACAGGTCAAGCAGGATGAGTACCGATGACCTTGATTCCGCTCTGGCTTCTTTTAAGGCTTCAACCACAGATAATAGAGCTGTTTCAGTGGAGTGGCCGCTCTTAAAGCCAGATTGGTTGTGGTCGAGTAGATTCTGTTGACATGAAAGAAGGATAGGTGTTTGTGAAGAATACATTCAGCTTTCACACCATGCACATTTGTTACAAACATTGCTCATTGCTCTTCAACTCAGCAACGCATTGATCATGTAGCTCAGGACTTCTGAGTGGAAAGAGTCCCTGCCTAACCTCTGTGGTCTGAATGTCTTTCAAAGATGCTAAGCATAATCTGCAGAATTTTTCAACACGAAAACTTTCCTGAAAACCTGCAAGTCCATGCGCGCCAAGATTGTCTGCAGACACATTTAGCACAGTTCCCCTGACATTCTCACCTATCTGTTCCACATTCAAACCTTCGTGCTCTAGGCTCCTCAAGTCACGTAAAAGGTTCTAGAAGTTCCGAATGGATTGGCAATTTCAAAATCATCAACATAAAACCCAAGTGAAAGTCTGAAATCATGACCATTAACAAGCTTGTTAACTTTGAAATACTGACCATCAAAAGGTGTGGTGTAGAATCCTGGTGGACCCTCCTTTACGGGAAACGTCTTCTCAAGAATGTCAGGTCGCTCCAACAAAGACTTCAAAGTCTTCAAAAGAGGAACATAAACAAATGTGTGATTTTGTACCCTATTGAGCACATATTCAACAGGTTCGATTATGCCAAAATTGTTTTTGAAGTAGATGTTTCTCTTATGATTAGTTGAAAGGGGACCTTTGTCAGTGGTGGCACTCAGAAACGGGTTTGATTTTTGTAACATGTCAGTAATGTCAGCAACAATAGACTCATTGACAATGCAGTTGTGCTTTAGCAGAATTTTCTGAATTGCACACAGTGTATTTGAGTTAGCAATTGACAGAATGTCATTTACATTATCAATAATCTGCTGAGAGGCACTTTGGGAGACATGCAACTGTGACTGCATACACAAGAACAAGGCCGCAAGTTTGTGTTCAAGTACTGGCTCACATTCCTCAGGGTTCGAATCTGAAATATGAGAATCTGCCTGAATGTCATCAGCTTGATCTGACAGACTTTCTAAAACTGAGACTCAGTCAAACTCATTGTCTGTACCGCCTACTGTACAAACAGATGTGCAGAAATCATTCAAAGATTGTTTTCTGTGTTTCTTGGACTTGTGAGCTCTGAAAGTTGTGTTGTTGTTGCTGCTAAAATCACAGTTGGAGAATGGACAATGAACTCGCTCATGGTTTTGCAAATGTCTTCCTAAATGTTTCAGAAATTGATTAAGTGAACAAATATCTGAGAAGTCACATAACGCACACCGAAAACTGGCATGGTCAGTGTATGCGGAGCTAGGCCTGTCTATTTTAGGATGTGCTCTCCATAAATGGGTTTTTAAGGCCCCTGTTGTTGAAAAAACACAAACACAGTCTGGATGAATGCATGGAAAAGAACCTTTACCTGCTTGCCAATGATGAAGCGTAGTGCTTAAGCAGGACGTCTTGCTGCAAATGTGAAAATTTACAATAGCTGCACTGCATTTAATAGCCTGAAAAAATACCTGAAATACAAAGAAAAAATGCATCAATAACTCATAGTTCTATAAACAGAACAACCATACTAAACTATACTTGAGTATTTTAGGGTATTCGTAAGCCAAACAATGGCGCAACAACATGCCTCTTATAGGCTAAGTATAGCTGCCAGGCTAACAGGGGTGGTTGGATGAAGCAAAGAAAGATACGCCCAACAGGAAAACGGTGGAAATTTGCTTCATCGGTCTCTGCTGACGTCTATGTGATAGCTGTCCATATATTGTCTATGCTAGTAACACACATGCTCTGAATGCCAGCTAACCGTTATAGCAAAGCACTCGATTAGCTGGCTGTAACGGAGTGAATTAACAACCCTAACCCTAAATATCATAAGCCAGAACATTAATATATCATAAGCCAGAATGCAATAGCAAAAGCACTTGACTAGCTGGCTGTAACAGAGTGAATTAACATATCATAAACCAGAATGCAAATGGGATTTGAAAATATTGACTAAAAATACTATGGGATCATATCATGCAATGTAGCGATACTTAACCATTAGGGTCAACATTAAAACCACACGTCAGTTGGAAGGGGATGCTAACCTTGCCAGCACGGCTAATGTAGGTACTGACAATATAGCTTTTTCAAACATTGTTGATAGACAATATATACATTATTCACCTAAATTTTCTGATAAACTCGCAACGCAGACAGGGAGCTAACTTTGAAGCTGACTCACCACTTCAGTGTCGTCCTAACGTGTAGTGGGCGGGAAATTCTGGAAGCCTAATAGAAGTCCTTTGCGCAGGCTCAGACGACTGACGCTGGTCCCGCTTGCTCGGCCAACATAATATTTTATGTGCAACGTTAAAAGTTCCGTGAACACAATTATTCATTTTCTCTAGAACATTTTGTAGTACAGTCACGAAAATCATGCAATCATTGACCAAACATATTTTTCTTTTTTGCGACAACCATTATGTTGAGCCAACATATATTTCTTCATTTGTACAACTTTTTGCATCAATAATTTTTTACAGTGTGGTCAGGGGTATGATGTATTCTATCTCAGGACATCCATTGTGGATGACAAAAAAGTCTTGTGGAAAAAAATACTTCTTGACAACCTTGTCTTGTTCTCCGGGGCGTACCAGGCAGGGGGATGCGGTTCTTTCAACGCCCCCACTTTTACGTGAAACCCAATCCCCCCCTCCCTTAATAAATTAACAAGACGACACGTAATTTCTACTTCTGGTGCTGACACGAGTGGCAGCAATCCTAGTAGCTCTGTGTGTTTTTCGTGTTTCTTTGTGTGTTTTAGTGCTTTTTTAGTGTAGTATATGTTGGGTGTGATTTTTTAAGCTGCTGGGACCTTGAATTTCCCCTTGGGGATCAATAAAGTATCTATCTATCTATCTATTTAAAGTGAGCTAATAAGTCTGTCTACATGTGAGTGAGCGAACTGACAAGATTTGAACTTGAGCCTACAGGTAGTGTAGTGATATTCAAATGATATTCAGTGATATTCTGATTCAAGGATTCAGGGATTTTATTGTCACACACTTTTTAAAAAGGTTTAAAAATGTAGTGAAATTATTGATGTTGTCTGTCTATCTATTCAATTCAATTCAATTTTATTTATATAGCGCATTTTTACGAAAGGCATGTCACAAAGCGCTTAACACAAGAGGCCCAATGAGCAACAGGGGCAAGGAAAAACTCCCTAGCAGCGTTTTTTGTTTTTACTTGTTATGGTAGAGGAAGAAACCTTGGGCAGTTCCGACGGCTCAAGGGGCTAACCCAACTGCCTAGGGCAGGTTTTCAGTCTCTCAGATGGTGACTAGTCCACTATTATTCCATTAGATACACATTACAAGAAAATTTTGGTAAATAAAGTAAAGTAAAATAGGAGTCCCATTAGAATCCCAGGATATAGTCCCATGTCATTAGGCGCAGTCAAGCCAGGGGCCAGCTAGAGGCTGTATCAATCATGTCAGGGTCACCTGTGAAGCTGAAGGCAGGCCACCCAGGAAGCCAGAGATGCAGGATCAGGCACTGGAAGGCAGGGGTGACCCTCAGCAGGGAGGCAGTGGCATGGACAGTGGAGTGGGTTGAGGACCATTCATGAGTGCCGCCGGATCACGTTGGAAGAAGGTCCCAGGAGAACCCAGGAGGTGCAGGCCAGGCAGTGGAAGGCAGTGATGACTCACGACAGGGTGGTAAAGGCATGGAAAATCAGAGAGGAGATGAGTTAGAACAGTCTCCATCAGATTTCAGAGAATGTGAGTTATATTGCATGTGAAACCATATACAGATGCTGGCTAAGTGAAGAGAGAGAAGTAAGTGGAGAGGAAAGAGAGAGGAGGAGAAAGAATAGTGAAAATTGTACGGGTTAACAGATGGGTGGATTGTGGCGGCATTAAACTATAGCAGCATAACTAAGGTATGATGTATAACAAGCCAACACCACCAAAGGAAATGGTCAGTGGCCACCAAGCCCTGGACGGGAGCTTACAGCAGAGGCAGTCCTTTCCAATAATACCCTGAGGAGGTGTGGCTTACCATACACCATCCCTAACTAAAGGGGTCAGTAAATAGAAAAGTTTTGAGTCTAGACTTAAAGGTGTTGAGAGTGTCCGCTTGACGAATGTTAGAAGGGAGTTTGTTCCACAGGACAGGCGCACGATGGCAGAATGCTCTTCCTCCCATTGTCGATTTTGATATTCTAGGAATTACTAGGAGACCAGCATTCTGTGACCTTAGGGGTCTTGAAGGGTGGTAGGGAACAAGTAAGTCTTTAATATATGCTGGAGCAAGGCCATTAAGGGCTTTATATGTTAGGAGAAGTATTTTAAAATCAATTCGGCTTTTAACAGGAAGCCAATGTAAGGAAGCAAGGACAGGTGTGATATGTTCATATTTTTTTGTCTTAGTGAGTGCTCGTGCGGCAGCATTTTGTATTAGTTGAAGGTTTTTGATGCAGCTAGTATCACATCCAGAGAACAGTGCATTACAATAGTCAAGTCTGGAGGTAACAAATGCATGTATTAGTTTTTCTGCATCCTCAAAAGAAAGAAATTTTCTGACCTTAGCAATGTTGCGTAAATGAAAGAATGAGGTTTTGGAGATATGCTTTACCAGACTATTTAACGAAAGGTCTTTATCAATATACACCCCAAGGTTCTTGACCTTTGTGTTAGGTGTGAGTTGAAGGTCACTAAGTAAGCTCTGATGATGGGGTAAAGTATTGGTCAGGTTTTTAGGGCCAATCAACATGACTTCAGTCTTATCAGAGTTTAAGCAAAGGAAATTCTTAGTCATCCAGTTTTTGATGTCACTGAGGCAGGCAACAAGTTTGGTTACTGGCGTACAATCATTAGGCTTCATTGAAAGGTATAGTTGGGTGTCATCTGCGTAAGAGTGGAAGGTAATGCCATGTTTTCTAATAACAGATCCCAAAGGTAGCATGTAAAGGGAGAAAAGCAGAGGTCCCAGTACTGATCCTTGGGGCACACCATACTTGACTTCAGTGTGGCATGATGCTTCATTATGTGCATGTACAAACTGGTCATGTCCAGTAAGGTATGACCTGAGCCAGGCTAATGCAGAATCTTTGATGCCAATCATATGCTCAAGTCTATGTAGTAGGATGCTGTGATCAATAGTGTCGAAAGCAGCACTTAGATCCAGTAGGATTAATAATGAAATGCATCCATTATCAGATGAGATAAGGAGATCATTGTAGACCTTTACTAGGGCTGATTCTGTGCTATGGTATGCTCTAAAGCCAGATTGATAGGTTTCCTGAATGTTGTTAGCGTCTAAGAAGGTACAAATTTGCTTAGACACTATTTTTTCAAGAATCTTGGATATAAATGGGAGGTTGGATGTAGGTCGATAGTTGGCCAGGACATCAGGGTCAAGGTTGGGCTTTTTGATTAAAGGCTTAATGACAGATGTCTTGAAAAGTTTGGGAACATGTCCTGCTACAAGAGAGTGATTTATAATATTAAGTATCGGCTCAGCTAGGTTAGGGAGAGTAGCCTTAAGGAGATCAGTAGGAATTGGATCCAGTAGACAAGTAGAGGCCTTACTTGATGAAATGGTAATTTCAGATATACTGGCAGGTGTAAACGAGTCCAGGTATGCTATAGGTCGGCTAGGACTTGCTGTTTCCATTATAGGAGAACCAGCTGAATTTGAGGTTTGAATGGTGTTATTTATTTTACCTCTAATAGATTCAATTTTATCATTAAAAAAAGCATGAAATCATTGCTGTCTAATGTTATTGGAATGGAGTGTGTCACTTCATTCCTGCTTTTAGTTAAGCGCGATATTGTGTTAAAGAGGACTTTGGGATTGTTTTTATTATCATTTATAAGTGAGGAATAGTATTCTGTTTTTGCATTATTAAGTGCTTTCTTATAGTTTTTTAGGCTGTCTTTCCATGCAAGATGGAAAACTTCAAGTTTGGTGGCATACCATTTTCTCTCAAGTTTACGTGCAGCTTGCTTCATTGAGCGTGTCTGTGCTGTATACCATGGGGCAATTTTGTCTTGTTTTCTAATTTTCTTTTTGAGTGGCGCAATGGAATTTAATGTAGTGTAAAGTGCATCTATAACATTATCAGTTAATTGATCAACTTGAGTAGGGCTGGGAGGAGGGCCTTCTAATGTGTAATGTGTCATTAAGGGTATTTTTTATGTGTCATAAAGAAGAGAAGGAATTTTATCTATGAAGTCGCTTGTGGCTTGGGGGGTTATTTGTCTAGTGTGGTAGCAAATAGAGTTAGGGGCTGTAGAATCTATTGTAGTCTTTAGAGTTATTAGGTAATGGTCAGTTAGTGAAGGACATTGAGGTAGGATAGCAAGTTGTTCAATTTGTGCACCATATGTTAGAACAAGGTCAATAGTATGACTACCTTTATGTGTAGGTGCATTAACATGTTGGAAAAAGCCAATGTGTTCAATTAAGGATTGGAACGCTGATGTCAGGCTATTATTTACATCATCCATGTGGATTTTGAAATCGCCCAACACTATAATATTATCAGTTTTAATGACTAGTGAGGAAAGAAATTCTGAGAATTCAGTAATAAAGCCAGAATAGGGGCCTGGGGGTCTATATAATGTTACAATCGTTAAGGGTACATTAGATCTAGATGTTTTGTCAGGTTGCATAAGATTGAGAACAAGGACCTCAAAAGATTTAAATTTGTATTCAAATTTGGGAGCCATAGTAAGGTTAGAGTTATAAATTGTGGCAACACCACCGCCACGACCATTGTGTCGAGGTATGTGGTAATTAAAGTGACTTGGAGGAGTAGCCTCATTAAGTGGAAGGTATTCGTCCGGTTTTAGCAACGTTTCGGTTAGGCAAAGTATGTCAATTTCATTATCGGTAATAAGCTCATTTATTAGGGCGGTCTTTGAGGAGAGCGAACGAATATTTAGTAATCCGAATTTTATTTGTGATTTCTGACCATCACGTTTATTTGTTTCTGGTTTTATAAATATGAGGTTGCTACTGTTTACTCCCTTAACTGGTCGTTTTGCGATATGTCTGGTCGCGGACACTCTCCCTGCTGCTCCCTGCTGGGTTGACGGTGAGGCGGCAGAGATCTGTTTAAGACAGTAATTCTGCTACCTGGACCAACTCTGGTATGTCAGGAACACGCAGAGTTTAAGTGCCGGTCAATGTTCCTAGACCTGTTCATTTTAGTGCTAGGATAGAAGATGTTCTCTTTTCTCTGCCAAGCTGCCAGGCCTTGGCTTCTGCCCCACTTGGCATGGGCTACTGACTCTTCAAAAAGAAGGAATGCATTCCTTCTTCTTTTAGTACTGTCCACTCTTTTGCCCTGCACCTCACCGTGGGATGTGCACACTACCGCCTGTAATCTACTGGCTCTTCAGACACGGACAAGGGGGCTAAAAACACTGCTTTGTATTACCTCCCATTAACATCATTCTTTTACATCTAAAGGGAACTCCATTATGGGCTGCGTTTAGACTGCAGATCGGATATGCTCAATTCCGATTTTGTGCTCATATCCAATTTTTTTGATTGAGTGTTTACATCTACTTTCGCTATTGACCCAAATCCGATCATGTGTGTTAACATTTGCCAGACACTTGAAATGCCCCACATGCGCATGGGCTTCTTGGAAAACATTATGTTTAGCCCACGGGACCTGCACCAGTTAACACAGAAAACACATTTTATTTCACGGGTTAACAATTTCAGTCAGACAAGACCTATGCATGTCTACGTCGACGAATTTACGAATTAATTGGCTGCATCTGAAAACACTTCCAGAATGGACGCGACAGATTTATGTCTGCTGTTCGCTTTCAAAACCCTGCGACGTCCTCTTCATACCAACATTCTGAAACATAAGGAAAAAACGGGCAATAATTTAGGCATATGTGTATGCTGCAATTATTGCTGCCACCTCAGCACTTGAAAGGGAGATTTGGGTCCGCGAACGGACGCACGACTGGTGAGAGGCGAATGGGTGGCTAATTTCAGGATGGGCCGGGGAACCTGCTTGCTCCGCCAGCACGCCCACTCTGAATTGTAAACTAACGTCACTAACAGGCGCAAAATTGTCACAGATTAAATACGTGTAGGACACATTGCAGTAGAATATCGGATTTGTCTGTTTAGACTGTAGACACATGAACAAATATCCAATCCATATCTGATTTAAAACGTCTCTGTTACTAATGTAGGGACGCAAGTTCCAAGACGCAACTTTGACATATCTCTGATATCGCTTATAATTTTACTGAAACTGACTAAAACCAACCCTTTGAAAAAAAGGGGAGAAGAGTGCGCAGCCGCGGCTTATGTCCATCCAGCAAGCCGTGACGCAGGTGAAGCTATAAAGCGGACTGATCACTCTGAACACTCCCTCTTTCATCACGTGTAATCGCAAGGCGACTTGAGGCCCAACGCTAACTGTACGTAACCGTAAGTAACCGAGACGTTCCCTAACACTTCAAATTCCGAGACGCAACTTTGAGAGTATACAACAGTGCCTCAAGGAGCATTGGACTCGAAGAGAATGGAGGAGGACACAGATGGGCTATGTGGGCCCGGGTCAAGGGGCTGAAAGCACACTTGCCGCCACCCCTGGTCTGGTCACATCCAATGCATAAAACCTGACAAAGGTATTGTCAGAGGCCCAGGAAGCACTCTGACAGATGTCCTGTATGGAGACTCCTCTCCAGAAAGCCCAAGAGGCCGCCACAGCACGGGTGGAGTGTGCTCTGATACCAGAGGGGGGGTGGGGAGGGGGGCCGAGCGGCCTCCGAGTGGCCTCGGTCCAACAGCCACTGCAGGAATTCAAGTACGTCTGTGATGGGGCAGGTCGTAGTATCACCGGGTAGAGCGGGGCTGTCATCTTCAAAAGCAGCCGCTCTGGAGGAGAGAGCCCGGGGATGTAGCTGCATGCAGGCCGGGCAAGATGTTGTGTCCGCCAGCGCAAACTGTGCGTGGTCCGGTCCCAAACAGAAGAGGCAATACTGGTGGAAATCCGAAGCGGGTAAAGCTCGGTAGCATGCCTGCCAGCGTTTAATGTTCACATCCATTGCGGGTGTCCTGGGCACCTAAGCAGGTTTGCCGATGGAGGTGAAGCGCAAGTTTTTTAGTTGTAGCTTTGAAAAAATCTGTTGCGTGTAGCTTTTAGAAAAGCTGTTATCGAAGATTTAGCTTTAGAAAGCGGAGGGTTGGTAGCAGCAAGCAAAACAGTGGATTCTGGAATTCACTGAAGCAAAAAGAGGGAGTGTTCAGATTGAGCAGTCCGCTTTATAGCTTTGCCTTGTAACGACTCACCAACGATTCATTCACCAGATGAACTGTCAAAATGTTTGTAAATCCCGACTTTTGTGAGAAATGTTGTGACCACAAATTTTACCCTGCTTCACGCAACTTTTTCTTGCGTGGAGGGCATCATAAATGAGGCCCCAGGTCTCCAAGTTTTGAAGTATCCTGTTTGTGTTCTGGGAACCTGCAAGAGTTGGTCTTTAAGAGTGTCCTTGAAATAGGTAGTCCTCCAGAAACACTTAAAGCTCATATACTCTTTACATCAGACATACTTTATACCCAAGACATATCTTACAATACTAGTTTTAACTGTCTATTCACTGTTCAAAATGTATAGTTCGGTACAAAAAGAAATCCCACCACACCATCATACATTTTTAAATGGTAATTGTATATTAACGAGGTAGAGAGAGTGTAATATGCCTTGTGGCTTGTCCCCTGACAGTAATTCAAAATTAAATAGCTTTTCTGCAGGCACAGAACAGTCTCTGTTTTATTACAGTATACTGCATGCATGGATACATTTACTTTACCATGGCAACCTCACAGGGGATCATAAACATTTTGCTTAGATGTGCATTTAATAAAAAATTGAAACTCAAACACCTTTTAGGCAACCAACCTCAGGTTTCTGTAACCATACTGCAGGGTGAGGAAGACAAAGAGAAACAGTATGCTGTGGATTAGCCTTATGGACAGGAGTGGAAGGAGGGAAAAAGACTCAAAAGACAATTCTTTCCTTGGCTTACGGTGAATGAAAAGGGTATGCCTGCCGCGTGCCAAGGCTCAACATTAATGTGATTCAAGGGATGTAATGTGATTTACTAGAGCTTATCTCAGTGCTTACCCCAGGAGTAGCTGACTCTGGAGCAGGCACGGCCTTGATCTGGCCTGGACCCTGGCTAGCTGGCTAACGCCGAACAGGAAGGAGAAATGCATGGAGCGGGAATGTGGATTAGCACTTTAAGGCTGTGTGGCCATAGCAGGGGTCATGTTTGTATTGACCTGAACTTGGCACTCATTTCAAAATGAAGATAGATAGTGAGTAGTTTACAAAAGTTTACCATGTTTACTGTTTTTGATTATTTTTTTAAGGTCAAGGTGCTGTTGCAGAACAGAGAACATACACCTTTAAAGAGATCAGTTGGGTTAAGGAATGAGGATCACAGGAGATGTTTATAAGCCACACGTAGGAGTTGTATATGCTCAAGAACGATAGCCTGTCAAGGATGACACACCTCAACAGATGCAGCAGCCAGTCTACTGACATCTCACATGCTCTCTTTGAAATCCATCGGGATAATCTCTGCCACTTTTAGAACTTTGATTAAAAGTTAATGAGCTCACAAGGAAGCATAATGTCAGGCATCCATGGAATTTTGACGACCAACCCAGCAACAAAATGTTATGCATCATTTGATAGGGAACAGTAGGTGTAAGGCTTGGGAAAAGGGCTACTGTTTTTGTACTACAAAAGATGACATCAACATGTATGTTCACTCATTCACCCCTACACCTTATCTTTGCCATGTTTATTACTGTAATTACCATGAATAAAAAAATTGAGAAGAATTTATTAGTTTTATGTAGCAATAAGCGAATACTTATTTAAGTTCTCAAAATGTGTTTATCATCACTCAAAGTTGTCTTTTAGATTTAAGGAAGTTTTGTGTAAATACCATTTCAGAGAAATTACAGTGAAATTAAACATTTTTAGAATGAAAGTGACACAGTGTCTCAACCACTTGGCTCAAAGTAGCAGTGACATTAAATAGGAAACCACATTATAGCTGAAGGTCTATGAAAATAAGTTTATTAAATTAAAAGTAACAGTTACAATGTCAGTAATGTGTAAAGTAAAAGTGTAGTGCAGAATATGTCTAGGGGTGTTCTCTACGTGTGCAAGGAGTATTTAGATAGACCGGAGAACGACATGGCTTTCTCCAGCAGAGCAGCGAGGCAAGAGCAAGGGAAGCAGCCAATATCCCAGATCTCCTTATAGGGAGCACTCTGAGCACCAATGCCAGCCTCTCTGTAGATGACAATACAGACAAAGGGGCAGAGCCCCAACAGGCATTAACAACACTTTGCAATTGGGAATGACCTGCAGGGCCTTAACAACAGTAGCATATGTCAGTATATGCACTTGTAAGGTTCATTAAGACCCTGTTTACACATATACGATTTATCTTAAAAACGCACACTTTTCCCTTCTTTTGCACCTTTCATTTACACACAAACGGAGATGTCGCCTCTGAAAAAATCCTGCCTTATTTTCCGTTCAAGTCTGCCTTAGTTATCTTTATATTAGTGATTTAAGTCTTTACTAATGGAAATACCTAGGTATCTAATACTCTCTGTATCCCATTTAAAGTGTAATGTTGTTTAAATGAAGAATTATGTGTTCTAATACTTAATGCTTCACATGGTTCTCTGTGTACATGTGTTATGTTATGTTACTGTATGTCTATGTGTGTTATGTTTCGTATGATGATTAACCCTTGGTTTCAATGGTTCCCTGTGTGTACATATGGTATGCTTTGTATGTTTAGTCCCTAGGCAATACATGTTTGAAAAAAAAAAAAAAGGTCACCCCAGCTGGGGGGAAAGTTCTACTGGAGGGTCATGTAAGCTCCAGCAATGTTAAAGCTGAGAGATATGCATTGATTGAACATCCAACCACACAGGGGCGTAGCTAAGGGGGGTGGGGGGTAAACGTGGACGATTATTAACGAAATGTAATGAGGATTTGAATTGTTGTTTAGTTTGTAACAATATTTGCCTGACCTCCCACCACTTGGTACGGCCCAGTTGACGTTAGTCTAGTGAAAAAAGTTCCGCTAGATGTCAGTGGCATGTCAGTGTTGCTAGACAGCAGTAATGCCGAAGTCCGGTTCTCAAAAGCGCAAAGAGAGGAAAGAGTGAGAGGAGAGAGAGAAGAAGGGCAGACAGTTGGTTACCCACTTTTTCTCAAAGAAAGGTATATTTTGTCATTTACACACTCACTTTATAGCCAAAAGTGCTAGCTGAATTATCTTGCCTAGAAGTTCATTTCTCCTGTCATTCATAAGAATAACATATCATAGACCTGAAAATGAGGGTGTAAACTTCTTTGTCCACATATAAAGGTAATAAGTTTGGGTAACACTTTATTTGAAGGGGTCTACATAAGGATGACATGTAACCGTCATAAGAATGACATGACTTATGTCATGCACATTACTGACACATTATTGATGTTCATGACAGTTGTCATAATGTGTCATTCGGTTTTTAGAATGTCAACTTGACATTGTTTGGGTGTCATCATTATGACAACTTGACATTAGCCAAGATGACATTATGTGACAGTGTCTTTGTCATGACAACTTGACATTAGCCAAGAAAATGTGACCAGTTTAAAATATTGTCATGTAGACTTGACATTAGCAGAGATAGAAAAGCATGGTTTGATGGGTAATGTTGTCATGACAACTCAACGTAATTACTTCATTATTATACAAACCAGTTATGTGTTTGGCCTAACTTACTCTGTAGGTTTATGAACTGATGGCCTTGAACAATAATCTGTCATAACGGCGTTATAAACGCATCATGAATAATTTTGTAGACCTCAACTAGTGGTAAAGTTTTAACTTGTCATTAAATAGTCACAAAGAACTATGACACACCAAATCACTTTCCTGACAGTGTCATGAATTTCTACCTCTGGCCCAAAGTACAGTGAACCATTCGAGATGTTTCCTGAACATGTCATTGTCATTATATTATCATGTAGGTACTTTTACTGTACGCTTTACATTTCTGTAACACGGAGAGTGATTTCAACTACCAACAAATACCATAATCTTATTACTTAAAACAGTTTATTTCATTGAGTCATGCAAAAACCATAATTCATGCACACGTGGAACACTTATTAACATTTAAAATACTGGAAATAAAATACTGAAAATATTTCCCATTTCAGTCCCATTTTACTGGCAAAATTTCTGCAATTTTTTAAAATCATGCACAAGTCTACCCAGCACACCATTACGATGGCAGATTCCTAACCAGTAGTACCATTCAATCATTTTAAGGTGTGTTTTGAGGGATTGAGGGGTCCGATTCCCCCTGAGACACCATATTTGTTTTTTGTATGTCTGCCATGCACGTTCAATGTGTTGAGTGTGTGCACTTGTTTCTGGATTTACAAAGTTTTGCCTGTGACAGACAGAGAATTGCCTATACCCATACTGGGAAAGTTGATTCTTGTAAGCACGCCATTCATCTGTGAGGATGGATGCATTGGTCCTGACGTGTCTTCGGATTTGTCTTATAAGTGTCTGTCTTGAGCGATCCCTGACAAGTTTCAAAATGGGTCTTCTAGAGTCACCATCAACTTCTAGCATCCCAAAGACCCATGTGCGCTTGCGACGCCAAGTGTTGCCACAACGGCCACGGTGATACTGTAAGGGGTGGGAACAAAGACAATAAATTACAACTAATTAACAGTGTGTTGTAAGACAGGGATAAACAATATCAGTAAACAACCAGCAGGCTACCTTTCGTTTGTGGGCGAATTTGCTTTCATCAATTACAACAAAACGATGACGACCACCAATTCGCATTCCTCTGTACTTCAGTCGTGTAAGAGCAGACATGCATACCTTGGAACATGGAAATCAGAATGGAATAAGGTTGCCTTTGTATGGAACCGGCTATTAACATGAACATAACACATACATTTTATTTTGAGTTATTTTATAGCATTTACTATCATGGGCATTTTTTTATTTTATCATTTAATATCACTCTGCATTTTGTACCAACCTCTCTGAGTATTTTTGCCATTCTTGACAATGTCTTTGAGCTTGCTGCAATTCCATCTGCAATCATATCCAGTTGTTTCAACTGCAAGCCTTGTGCAAACCTTAAAAAAGAAAGGTTACAGGTGGCTCTTATAAGCATGACAAAAACACAAGTCATGTACATTAATTAAATCCTCATTATCATCATCAGTGACACAATAAGATTATATTAGATTAAATGACTCGTCATGTTGTTATATCATGTCAAAAAATATTTTGAATTGTTGTGTTATTCTCCTTCCTTGCAATCATTAACATTTCAAAAACCTCAACATGTGTCTACTGTATGTGTTTCTATTAAAATGGTGTTATTTCTGGGAAAAGTCTCAGCTATCTCAGCTACAGAAACAACTATTTCAACAAAGACATGGTAAACAGATAATTAATAATGCTTACCTGTGTATGAATTCAAGGCATTTCACCAAAGGAGTGTGGGACTTGGAAAATATAGAGCCATTGCGTGTAGACAAGAGGGATCTTTTGTGATGCTTGCAGACCCTAAATGATAGCAAAGCATTGGAATTATCACATAATACAGAGCTCAATAAGAAATACGTTTAGGCTGACTGCTTTATAATAACAGCATACTAAACTTAGGTGAAAAAATGGTAACTAAGTGGTGGTGTCATCTTAAAATCTGGCTTGAATGAATATACTATCTAGATTATTACATAAGAGGGAACCACCATCGACTGTTAGGCTCTTGTAAGACGCGTCAAAATCGAAGAGAAGTGAAAACATTCACTCATTATCGCTAGGGAAATGTAAGTTAAGGTTAAATGAAACTAGAACATGTTTGTTTGACTGCTTTTCTGTTTTGAATGATTGAACTTCCAGTTACTTACTAACTTTAGTTAGCGTTAGCTAATTTTGTTAACTGTAAATTAGCTTGTTATTTCCCCTGTTGAATCCTTGTACTAAAGAGAAAGCGTAAGTAAGAAATCATGTCATTTTAAATGTGCAATAATGCAAAACCGATTTTAACTTTGCCAAGTGGTAAATGGGTAAGTGAATGTGGGGGGTGTGGAGGAGGGTGGCATTCTGGAAGCATATGGGACAATAGCTTAACAATCTGAATCGGGTGAAGTAGTAAAGGTGTCAGTAAACGTCTATTTAAAATGGCGTGCTTTACTAGTCTTGTGAAGGTCCTGTGCAGGTTCATTGTAAATGACGACAAATTGTGTATTTTCTTTCTTTTCAAACTTTTGGCTAACATAGCCTCAATGGAAACTCGCAGGAAGAAACGTTGTGGTGCGGGAAACAAGAGGAAGGAAGATGACACATGCCAGGAGGAGGAGACAGAGAAAAATTACCCGAAAAAAAATTGAGTAAAATCTTATTGTAAAATGTAAAACATATCGTACCTATTGAGGTCTTGCCTGGATTGTGATGTGCAAGTAAATATACATTTACAGATAAAGATATAGATAAAACTATTTTAAAAGTCTATATTGTAGAAATGTATTATATTTTCCAAGTATTTTTTGTCACTCTATGTTATTATCGAGTAAAATAAGTCAAATCAAAACAATCCCATGGGATCTGGATTGATAAAAAAGTGATAGATTTCTGTATTTTTTTTTTTTTTTTTTTTTTACAAATGGACTCTGGCATTTCAACACATTTTGCCATAATGAAGCATGCTTGAGTCAACATGACATAAAAAATTGTGGTATTTATTTGTTGCCATTTATTTGTTTAGGGTCACCCACTGGCATTATGCAAATGGCCAAACTAAGAGAAGAGAAGAAATTGTTACTGCAGAGGATAAGTCATCTTGAAGAGCGTGTTAAACACCTTGAGGAGGCCAATATTGACCTCAAAAGGGACAAGGACTTCTTGGTGGCACAGCTGAAGGGAGCACATGTAGAGAGCAAGAAGCCTTAATCCAATGAAAATTCAGGTACAATGTCAATGTTATTCATGAAGTGTTTGTTTATAATACAATAGTGCGGTGCTGTATATTTTCCAGAAACAGTAACATTTGTGCTGGTATCATTATTGAATAGGTGATGCATGTTACAATAGATTCAGTTCGTGCAGTTAGAGGAATATTTTTTTTCTTTTCGAAAAGTATGCTAGAAAGGATTCAAGGATTCAAGGAGTTTATTTGTCACATACATGAGTCACTAACGCAAAACATGCAGTGAAATTGCATTGAAGAGAAGATGGATAAGGGGAAAGAAGAAAACAAAATAAATAGCCATTGCCATTTAGCCACTGTACATAAATAGTTCATTCAAACAAACAGGACTCAGGATCCATGTAGAAGGCGAGCTAAGATGACTTTGAGGTCGTGGATTCGCAGCTGAAGTCGGGACACAGGAGCGACACCAAGTAGGGGATGACATCGCGTCGGAGACCACTGGACAGCAGCCGATCTGCAGGCAGCGCCGCCCTCCTGAAAAAAGAAAGGAAGGAAAGAAAGGTGGCCAAATGTAGTGGAAGTTGAACTTGCGTCCATTTTACTTTCAAATTATACAAGAAATTAAATTTTGTTGTCAGGAGATTATAATTATGTGCACAGGAGATTATAATTATGTGCGCACAACTATACTAATTCTATCCTTATCCTTTAACTGATCAACCTCTCAAAGAGGGGTGCTGTCAGTCATTGTTTGGGGGCCCTAAAATTGCTACACTCTTAGCCTGGGAAATTGTTTCAAGCCTTTAAGACTTTACTTATACATCTTTATGCTTGTCCACCCCAACACATTTTCACAGGTTCCAGCAAGACTACCAGCCACCTCATTTTATCATCTTCAAGTTCTCCTGACCCATCCTCCTCTTCAGAATGCCTGACCTCTGATGAGGGGGACCAGAAGAGGTTTAAAAAGCAGTCCAAAAAGTCCAATAAGAAGTTCAAGACCCACAAACACCTACCGCTAGATTGTCATAGCCGCTCAAGAAGTAAGTTGATTCTTACCCTAAATTAACCCTAATTGTTTGTAGACTGTAGGTCAAATGGTGGACTCTCGCCCACTATCCCCTCTGCCTTACCAAAACTAACTTTTTTTGCATGCTCTATCCATGCGAAATGTAAATTTGGGATGGAGAAAGTTGTGTCAATGCATGCTAAATCACATTTATAGCTTTAAATCACATTTAATAAGCTTTCAGAAACTAGTAGCCTATGTAGTTTATTAACCTGTGTATGTCCTCTTTGTACAGTTGAGTCTAATCTAATATTTGTTTTGTTCTTTTTCTTTTTTTAATAGGTGACAACTGTGGAGGGTGTTGTAAGACGTTACAAAGAAGCACTTAAGTTGTTAAAAAAAAACGGCTATTGTTGGGGAACTGGCGATGGTCTTTCCTGATGTGCTTAAAACGGTGCAAGAAGAGAAAGCAGCTGCCTCTGAGAAGATTGCAGATTTTGCCGAGAGATGCCGTCAGGCTGTAACTGAAGAGATCAGTGCAGTCCTCTCAGCCAAAAAAAAAGAATGGGGAGCTTCTGCCTGTAGTGCATAAAATATACATAGTTTCAAGGTCTCAGAGTAAACATTCAGGTTTTTTTTTTTGGCTGATTTTCTTTTCACTCATTATGTGAAATAAACTTTGAATGCCCTGATAGCTCAAACTCAAAGAACAATGTTTTTATTTATTTATTTTTTATATTTATTATTATTTATTATTTTTGCCGTATTATTTTATTGTATAAATGCCTATGTTGTCCTTTTGGATAATGTTACTTGGGCTTAGTTCTGATTAAACTGCTGTTCAGTAACTTAAGTTTGTGTGTTCATGTCATTGAGGTAAATATTCACTAGGAGAGATCACACAATACTGCAATAATGCCAGTGAAACAGACACAACCTTCCTTTGCCTGGATTAGGATAGCACATACTAGTACAATGGCACTTAGTGACATGTTTAGGAAACATCTCAAATAGTTCACTGTACTTTGGGTCAGAGGTAAGAATTCATGACACTGTCAGGAAAGTGATTTGGTGTGTCATAGTTCTTTGTGACTGATTAATGACAAGTCAAAACTTTACCACTGTAGTTGAGGTCTACAAAAGTATTCATGATACAATTATAATGGCGTTATGACAGATAATTGTTCAAGGCCATCAGTTCATAAACCTAGAGAATAAGTTAGGCCAAACACACAACTGGTTCATATAATAATGAAGTAATGTTGAGTTGTCATGACAACATTACATCAAACCAATTGCTATCTCTGCTAATGTCAAGTCTACATGACAATATTTTAAACTGGTCACATTTTCTTGGCTAATGTCAAGTTGTCATGACAAAGACACTGTCACATAATGTCATCTTGGCTAATGTCAAGTTGTCATAATGATGACACCCAAACAGTGTCAAGTTGACATTCTAAAAACCGAATGACACATATCAATAATGTGTCAGTAATGTGCATGACATAAGTCATGCCATTCTTAGACGGTTACATGTCATCCTTATGTAGACCCCTTCAAATAAAGTGTTACCAAAGTGGTAGGTAACACTTTACTGTAAGGGTACATGAATTATCATGAATTCATGCATGACTTATGCATGCATGACTTATACTTATTCATCTCTGAACATCTCATGAATCATTAGGAATTAACATTAATTAACTGACTGTCATTAATGACCTCATGCATGAACAATACATTATCTTAAGCATTATGTACAATTATCCAAACTTTTAAAATTCAGTCAAACAAAAAGACATCATGATCATGCGTTATGAACCTTGATTCATAACGCATGATCATGATGTCTTTTTGTTTGACTGAATTTTAAAAGTTTGGATAATTGTACATGAATTATCATGAATTAATTCTTACAGAATGTTATAATGCGTGAATTCTTGCATAACTTCATCCATGAAAATATCATGAGTAATCATGAATTAACATGAATTCATCGTCTGTCATTAGTGACATCAAGTTTGAACAAGACATCCTCTTAAACATTAGGTACATCATTATGAATAATAATCAATTAAGCATGATCATGGTCACTTCGTGGGTTGTGAAGTGTGTTCTATCACAAGCTGTGGTGATTCAAAGGAAGGCTGTCATACATTAACTCATCATGAATTAATTAACATAATTTTCAGGAAATCTCCAAGAATCCACATTATTCATACATGTCATCATGAGCTATGCTAGTCATCACATTTTCATTAGTTCATCATGTCTGTGGCCCCTCAGCTAAAGTGATGAACAGGTCCTTCTTTAACATGCACAAATGGTGTTTTTAGTCATGGATAAATAGTTAAATTACATGAATTAAAGGTGAATTGCTCATGATTTCACCATGTTTGTGGCCCCTCACCTAAAGTGGTGAATAGTAATGGTAAAACACTGAATTAAGGGTTTTTAATCATAAATAGCACCCCTTAGGCCTATACCGCCTGGTACTAAAGGGCACTCCTTTTAACTAGCCTACTCCCAGGGATATTGGGCCTATTTTTTAAAGGAATAACGGTCTTGTTGTTTCCTATTTATAATATGTATAATTCCTTGTGTCAATAAAGTATTGTTTAAATAGCCTAACTGTTTTAGACAGTATGAACATTGAGCTACATACATAACTTTCACATGAAACGTTCCCACAATGAACCTTCTTATCATATGATCTATGAATTTTACTTTGCTCTAGTTAGTGATGAAGTAACCAAATCACTTCAACAGAGAGGCGTGAGAGACGCAGCCTACAGTAGTAGCAGAGACAGTTGCCTTTATTTACCATTTTCGGTAGTAGTATTCTGTGAAATTCTGTGTCTCGTTCTAAATGTCAGGGCCCTCAGAAGTCTACCAATGAAGTGTGGAGTTTCTTTGAACCTTGTTAATGGTGTACAATTAGTGATTTATCTGCATAGACAAAGCTTTGCCCCTATAGCTACCGTTGACTTGCGCTAGCCTAGTACCAGCAAACACTGCCAATAGAAGGACTGAATGACATTTGTTGTAAATGGTCTCCACACGTCTGTAGCACTCTGGCTGACTTGAAAATGAGGTTTAACCTAAATGTGTAATTCTGTCCAATTGAACAGGTAAACGGAGGCAGTCTATACATAACAGACGACTCGAATACAGCCATATTTCCCAACAACACTGGCTGTTTCAGTACTCTCAACTTGATACCCCATGGTCATTATGAGGTGCATGGAGATTCTGACCAGGACCTCGCAAACAGCCCAAACAGCCCCACTGCGAATGTTGGTGTTCCGTTTCCTTTCTTGCGCCGGTCAAACCCCTCACCTGCCACCTATAGGCCTACCACGGAGATAAGAGGGACATCTTCAACTTCACAAACTGCCACCTTGTTCCCATCAAGGATGTTCCAAAGGTATTTGTTAATTATTCAACTAGTAAAATCTCATAATTAACTAGACTGCATTTTCTCGGCAGAAACCGCAAGGTGGACTTGCCACCCCCCCCAACCCCCCCACCATCAACCCCCCCTTTAACAACCCCCCCTCTCTCCCCCCTCCAAACCCCCATCACACCCCCCCCTTCCCCCCCCCCCCCCCCCCCCCCACCACCAACCCCCCCTCAACAACCCCTCCATCAACCCCCCAACCCCCACTCAAACACCAACACCTCTACCCCCTCCAAAACCCCATTTTAACACCCCAAGAAGTGTATACTGCCTTGCCAGTTGAACAGTCCCTTGATTATGATGCTGTTAAAACTGCTGTACTAAGAGCTTTTGAATTGGTCCCTGAGGCCTACCGCCAAAAGTTTCGAAGTCATGTGAAAACAGCCCGACAAACTTTTGTTGAATTTGCACGAGAGAAAAGGGTTCTTTTTGAAAAGTGGTGTTTAGCCACCCACACTACAACCTTTGAGCAATTGCGAGAGCTAGTTCTTTTAGAAGATTTCAAGAACTGCATGTCAGAAAGTGTTGTTGTTCATTTGAATGAACAGAATGCTACCACTTTGTCAGTTGCTGCTGTGCTGGCAGATGAATTTGTGTTAACACACCGTTCCAGTTTTGTCTCCTCTGTGCGTCGTGACAGGACCAGATCCTCAGCCACTGAAAGTTCAGTGAAGAACCCCACCGCCACCACCAGAGTGTTCTCCCAGTCCAATAGAGCAAGCGGAAGTGTAGACCGTGATGCACCTCCTAAGAGATCAGATGATAAGCGTGTGTGTTTCTTCTGTCTTGACCCAAGCCACCTTATCTCTGACTGCAAAGCGTGGAAGCAAAAAAATGCTGGTTCTAGGGCCAAACCTTCTGTATTTGCTCTCCCCATACGCAACACTTGCTCCTCCTTGACTGAATCCACTATATATGATCCCTTCATAATGACTGGCATGGTCTCTCTCTCTCAAGAGTCTGAAGGTACACAGATTTCAATACTGCGTGACACAGGTGCTGCACAGTGATCCCTTCATAATGACTGGCATGGTCTCTCTCTCTCAAGAGTCTGAAGGTACACAGATTTCAATACTGTGTGACACAGGTGCTGCACAGTCCTTTATTCTTGAAAGTGTTCTGACGTTCTCTGACGAGACGTATAGTGGTACAAATGTGTTGATCCGTGGCATTGAGCTCGGATGTATTAGAGTACCCCTACACACTGTCTATCTGAAATATGATTTGGTTTGCGGATATGTCAAAGTGGGTGTTCGCAAACAGTTGCCAGTAGAGGGTATTGATATCATTCTCGGAAATGATCTTGCTGGTGGCAAGGTGTTCCCATGTCCCATTGTATCTGACACTCCCTCTAGCTGTGCAGTTTTATCCAAGCAGTTTCCCACTGTGTTTCCAGCATGTGCTGTGACACGCTCACAAGCACGGAAATATGAAGATGTTCTGGACCTGTCTGATTCCTTCCTGGCTCCATCTGGTGAGTCTGTTGAATATAAACTGATTATTGAACCTGATCTCTCTGTCTTTGATCCTTCAGACGTGCCCGTCAAAGCCCCACCTGCTTTGAACATGGGCAGAGATCAACTGGGCGTTGCACAGCGGTCTCATCCTTCTTTAATACACTGCCTGGAGGCGGCAGTAGAAAAGGAGAAACTGCCTGTAACAGCCACCAACTTCTTCTGGGATGAAGGGGTGCTAGGTGGACACTCCAAGCTGTGGATGCAGATTGGAATGCCATATACCAGTTGGTGCTTCCAACGGGTTACAGAGACCTTGTTTTGATGTTGGGCCATGATCATCCCTTGTCTGGCCACCTAGGGGTCAATAAAACCTTTCAACGGATCGCCAAGTACTTCTTCTGGCCTGGTTTGAAGTCTGCTGTGGCTAAGTACTGCCGTTCCTGTCACACATGTCAACTTGCAGGCAAACCAAACCAGGTTATACCACCTGCCCCACTCCAACCGATTCCTGCAGTGACCGAGCCATTTGAACGGCTCATCATTGATTGTGTTGGCCCATTGACTAGGTATTCTTCTGGACACATACATATGTTGACCATTATGTGTGCATCCACCCGTTACCCTGAAGCCATCCCCATGCGGAGTATCAAAGCCAAATTTGTGGCAAGAGAAATTGTGAAGTTCTGCTCCATATTTGGACTACCAAGAGTTATCCAAACTGATAGGGGATCAAACTTTACGTCAAAGTTGTTTGCTCAAGTTTTGAGATTGTTGAGGGTAAAACATCAAATGTCAAGTGCCTATCATCCTGAGTCGCAGGGTGCCTTGGAACGATTTCACCAAACTTTAAAAACTATGTTGCGTGCATACGCTGTAAAAGCAGGAAGGGACTGGGCAGAGGGTCTGCCTTTACTGATGTTTGCTCTACGTGAGGCTGTGCAAGAATCCCTAGGCTTCAGTCCCGCAGAACTTGTGTTTGGCCACCGTGTTCGTGGCCCTCTAAAGCTGTTAAGTGAACAGTTGCTGTCTGTCCAGCCAACCCCTGTGTCTGTTCCAGAGTATGTGGATTCTTTCCGGAAGAGGCTGCGTCTTGCCTGTGATGTTGCGAAGGCCAACCTGGAACTGTCCCAGTCCAGGATGAAGAGGCAGTTTGATAAGAAGAGTGTTGCTCGCAGTTTTCAACCAGGTGACTCTGTCCTAGTTTTTCTTCCTGTCTCTGGCTCAGCCTTACAGGCCAAGTACTCTGGACCTTACTTAATTGAAAAGAAACTCAGTGACACAGACTATGTGTTAAAGACCCCTGATCGTCGTCGGAAGACTAGGGTATGTCACATTAATATGTTGAAGCCTTCATCTGCTGTTGTGTCTCTGTCTCCATCTCTCTATAGTCCTGAGGAGGATGGGTTGACTGTTGGTGATGCCCAGACTCCCTGTGTCCGTCTCCCGAATTCTGCTGTTTTGGGTGACTTATCTGGCCATCTTGCCCATCTTCCTGAGCCCCAGCACAGAGACCTAGTGTCACTGCTGGAGAGGTATCCTATGTTGTTCTCTGATGTCCCATCTCAAACCAATGTGCTGTGCTATGACATTGATGTGGGTGACAGTCCACCAATTAAGCAGCATTCTTACAGAGTGAATCCACACAAACGCGAGGTGATGAAGACTGAAGTTGGTTATCTCGTTGAGAATGGATTTGCCAAACCAAGCTAAAGTCCCTGGAGTTCTCCCTGTCTTTTGGTGCCGAAACCTGATTCCACCTATAGGTTCTGTACTGATTACCGTAAGGTAAACGGCGTCACCAAGCCTGACTCTTTTCCTCTTCCACGCATGGAAGATTGTGTGGATAGGGTGGGATCTGCTCGCTATGTTACTAAGTTGGACCTCCTGAAGGGGTATTGGCAGGTGCCTCTTACACCCCGGGCATCTGAGATCTCCGCATTTGTAACACCAGATGACTTCATGGAGTACACTGTAATGGCTTTTGGGATGCGGAATGCTCCAGCCACTTTTCAACGTCTTATACAGAGAGTTTTGGCAGGAGTTCAAAAATGTGAGGCATATCTTGA
>JAGFZM010001529.1:0-55717 GCA_017657215.1 Limnothrissa miodon | reverse complement strand
TCTCTCCTGGGCGGTCTGCCTTCAGCTTCACAGATGACCCTGACATGATCGATACAGCCTCTAGCTGGCCCCTGGCTTGACTGCGCCTAATGACATGGGACTATATTCTGGGATTCTAATGGGACTCCTATATTACTTTATTTACCAAAATTTTCTTGTAATGTGTATCTAATGGAATAATAGTGGACTATCCGCCATCTGAGAGACTGAAAACCTGCCCTAGGCAGTTGGGTTAGCCCCTTGAGCCGTCGGAACTGCCCAAGGTTTCTTCCTCTACCATAACAAGTAAAAACAAAAAACGCTGCGAGGGAGTTTTTCCTTGCCCCTGTTGCTCATTGGGCCTCTTGTGTTAAGCGCTTTGTGACATGCCTTTTGTAAAAATGCGCTATATAAATAAAATTGAATTGAATTGAAGTTAGCATTTCACAACATCCAGTTCCTAAGGTTTTTCCCCTATGGGAAATCCAATGTTAATTTTGGAGCTCCGTCTCAAATAAGGTGTGAGCAAAAGCATGTGAGTTGACGACCTCCGCATTCGATGGAGGATGTTAAAAAAAACATGTTATGGGCGATGGGTTTGCAAATTTGCAGTCTAATGACAAAATAAATAAGATGTTGCTATCACTAGGCTAAAGCGGAAAGCCCTTTTGACTACACATAGTGGCGCTTGCCCGTGGTCACCATGGTAACCAGAGCTATACAATACTGCGCTTGACAACATCCCGCAGTTTTTTAAAACAAGCTTTGTGAAAGATTTGCCAATTGTTGACCGTTGTAATCGTTGTAATTTACACTGAATCATTGTAAATAAAGAACATATTGCATTTTAAATCATTTTACCGTCGTTTTTGAAAATGACGTCAAAGGTAAGAGACAACTCCATGTAGTCCTTAATTTTTCGTTGTTAGCAGAGGGATAGCAACATTCATTTATCATCGTTACAATGCGTCTAAAAAACACACACGGACTATGTTGCTACTCATTTTATTGATGAAAAACGAATGCCTAGGTCCTCGTAGGTCAGACACTGCCATATTTGTTGTATATGTTGTTTTGTTATTTGAGCCATTCATTTTCCCATAGGGGTTTTCGCTTAGGAACCGGAAGTTTGAAAATGCTAACCCGCTGCATACAGAATGACGTGGTTCACTTGCCTACTCTATGAGCAGATCCTTTTAGTGCTGTTTAAGGCTCCTTTTAGGTACATTTGAAATGTGATTTGGTAAATGTCTACGTGCCTAAATACTGAAGTAATGTGTGCACCATGTTTACACGATCAGTCATTTTTATCAGTCTTCATTTTCATGATTTTATCTATTTTGCTTCCCTCCATCTTGGGGCAGGGCAATTTCATAAACATTTCGGTTGCAGCAGCCACTGCCGTCTGATTCGTTTACGCTCCATGCCAATCAACCACACGGGCTATGGAATAGTGCAAAATGGGAGGGCCAAAATAGAGGACGGAAAAAAACAAAAACATCCTTACTAGCTGCCTGCCATCTTGCACTGTACTCACATCAAGTCGGAATCTGGGCAACGGGGGAATTTTCGGTGCTCCACGACACAAGCGAGTTATACGGCAAAACAACACACTTAAGCGGAGGGCTTTCGCACTGTGCAGCGTCCGCTGTATTTTTGAATCCCCGCGTTCTATCCCATGTGTACTGGTGTTTAAGTTATTTCTGAAGCTTACTAGCATTAGCTTCCTGCGGGTAGCTAGCTCATGCTCAGCTAACAAACGTTATCTCTTAGGGTCAGCTTTGACGATTTCCGATCTTTTACGGTCTTGAAGTTCACGTGGACTGTATATACAAGCTACAAGATTGCATGTTCTTTGTTATTCAACAGTACACTATTGTGTATGTTCTTTTGAAAGATGCATTTTTAAAAATCAGATTGGAATCGATGAAAATTTTGTCGGCGGGGCAGCTAGCGTTATTTAGCTGCAGTTGGATAAGCAGGGTTTGTGTTTCACTAACTTTCTACTGGATTGACCGCGCGTGATTCGGGAAAGATGGATTATTGATGACATCAACGTTACTTCTCTCTCATTTTTGCAGTAAATCTATATCTCATTTTACAATTTGTTTTACTATTGCCCCTTATACAGTGTTACTATCGTTGCGCAAATAATCAATGCAGTCACTAAAGAATCAACGTTAGTTGAGCCAAGTATCGTAAATTAACGTTACCTGTCCAAAAATAATTGCATATGTAGTGTAACATTACTTCCATTACAACTTCAGGGAGAACGTCAGGGTAGGCTATTCCCACGGAAAGCGTTAAACGGTTGACTTTGCGATTACCATTGCAAAACGTTGAAGCTTTGCATGGAGAGACGTAATCCTCAGTATCTTGCCTAAGGAATTTCAGCATGCATAGAGACCATTGTCCCTCAAACTGCTCTGTATATTTGTGATGGCATGTTTCTGGGAGAATTTTAGCAGTGAAATATTTTTTCTGGTTTGCCAATATCCGAAATACCTGAGCTCTTCAAAATCTCAAGCAGCTACCATGTGCAAATATGTCTCATGGGTGTTCTTGTCATTTAAAAGAAACTAGGAGCTGGACAGACGAAGTTCTGGACATTACTGGAGTTTTGTTGGAATATTGGCTTTTTCACCGTCAGTCAGAATCTGACTGTATATGTCACTGCTCATTACATTAAAAAGGGCAAAAATACATTTACAACATTGGAACCCGAGGAAAGGAACTGCAGTTAATCAAGTGCAAAAATGGGACCAGCAACAAAACTGGCGTTTGGTGTATTTCTCATCTCTTGCTCCTCAGGTTGGTATTTTGAAATCAATATTTTGATTCTGATGAATGCATGACATCATTTCCAGTTTTTGTGCCAATATCTCTTGCAAGTG
Organism: Limnothrissa miodon; assembly: GCA_017657215.1. Classification (NCBI taxonomy): domain Eukaryota; kingdom Metazoa; phylum Chordata; class Actinopteri; order Clupeiformes; family Clupeidae; genus Limnothrissa; species Limnothrissa miodon. The sequence goes on along the minus strand of JAGFZM010001529.1, from coordinate 52,844 downwards.
TGCTTTTATGCATGTTATTACCAGACTAATCTTTATAACTTGGGATTAGGTTGCTCATGCAGACTGGAACAATAGAATATATGGCTTATTTTAAAAGAAAATCAGGTTTCCTGGTTATGTTAGATGCTGCCTTTTATTACAAGCGAAAGATTTTATTTTTAGCTTTGATAGCCTTTTTAAAAAATTGTATATTAATTTGGTATCGGAAATGCTTGTGGTTGGTGATATCTGTTAAATCATTTTGCTTGCGTCCATCCTAAGCACATGTAAAAGAATGGGGAAATTTATCCTGGGCAGGTATCCTAGGGCCACGGTACCTCCAGTAATTCCACCTGTGTTACAGTATAATTACCTGTAGCTACTTACCACTTGCGTCAAATTGATGCCAGCTGATGATGGCTCAGAACAGACGTGCCTTCCCTCAGACAAAACTGGGAACTCATAGATTTCATTTGCATAACATAAGCCTGATAAAGCAATCATCTAATCTACATCCAGACATGTCCTTTTTCTCTTAACCAATATTTTAAGGTTGCTATCAATAGTAGACCTTTGCATTATACTATCCTTTAATGTTTGCGCAAAATCTGCAGCTTACCCTAAATAATTTGCCCTGTAGTAACACTGCAGTACAGTGAAGCAGCCTACTACTGATGCTCTTCAGCTTGAACTATTTTTAGCTACAGTTTTATTCCTGCTTTGTTACACCTGCTGCCTGAATTAAATTGCACTTCCAAATAAGTGCAGTGCACAAATGATCATGACAAATATTTGATCATCTGGAAGGATCGGCATAATGTCTGTTAAGAACATCTTTATTCTCTACTCTCTAGAAGCTTAAGGGTGTGTGTCTGTGTGAGTGTTTTATATATAATAATCCAGGGCTTTCTTGCCCTTATTTTGATAGGACTGTAGATGGTGCCAAGAGAGATGAGGAAAAGGTTGGGAAATTACCTCTGGTTAAACTCAGGCTACATTTACACAAACTATCTGCATCAAAAATGCAAAAGTGGTGTTTCGTTCTCACTTTTAATTTAAAAATAGTTTTGGGATGAAAATGTGCGTGCAGACGGACCCGCAAAAGTGTGTGAAATTTCCTTTTAAATCAAGGCAGGATGGACAGACGTACAGGACTGAGCTCATTATTCATGGCGATAACAAACTTTTGACATTGCCTACAGATATTTATTTTTCCATGCCCCTCATCTAGCCTACTACTCTGTCGGCACCCCCATCTTATGTGTTTTCTCATGTCTGCAAAGTGGCACTGGCCTAGGGGTGGGTGATATAATCAATATAATCTCGGTAGAAGTTATTTTCTACCTCTAACGATATATATCACAATATAGCACTTTGTATCTGAAAAATGCATGACTAAAAACACAAAGAAATGTCTTTCCACCATTTGCTAAAACAGTGTATACCTTAATCATGTTCGTCTCATTTGTATCACTTTTCTATACCCAAACCAATTCCACACCACAACTTTTTTCTTTACAATCTCCTCGGTTATGTCACATGTAAGCAAACTCACCTGCACTCACCTCAAACTGCACTTTCATTGTCAAAGTGAACGTTTATTGCGTGGTTACATAACCTTCAACGAAACGTGATCTCAATTGCAATAAAGACAGTAGACCAAAATCTATATCGGTTGACAAATTTCTACCGGGATATAGCCCTCGTTTTTACACTATATGAATAAAATACTTGAATACTTGCACCAGAGCATCACAAATGTTTATATTGGGGTTTGAGGTGAACCTGTAAACCAATAGCCTACTACTACTGCATAGATTAATCTCAACCAGAATAGGCATGTAGTGCTGATTCGTGGTCTAAAATGACCCAGTTCTTTCTGTTGAAACTAATTGAAGGTTCATACCTCAGCTTTGACTTTATTGAAAAGAGTACGTGTACAGAAGCCTTGATCCACAGTGGACAACCAATCCAGAGTAATTTTTACTAACATGTTGGCCTGTGATGTTAAAATACACATCTGGTGTGTGTGTGTGTGTTATTAAGTTTGACTTGGCTAAGGATTGGGAGACATAATCCCCTTTTTTTATGACATGCCTTCTAATATGCCATTTCTCTGTATCCTGGCGTGAAATAACAGTGCACATGACAAACAGGACACAGACACAAGATAGTCAGTCATTAATAACCCAGATATTCCCTTAGGCTGTGCTCAGGCCTGTCAATGTTGAAATGGTTCAATGGATGTTTGTGTGGTTTAGAATGAAGTGCTGTTGTTTGCATGCAGTTGTTCAGAGTAATCCTTTTTGAATAAATCTCATCAGATTGTTGTGAAGCTTGTGCTAGGGGAAATGTTTTCAAAGATTTGGTCACATCTCTGTTAAACCACGCTTAAAAACTCCTACTCCAAATAAGAAACATAGTTGACTTGCTTGTTGTGGTTCGCGTGCTCAATGCTGCCCATAGTCAACTAATCATCCATTTTGTTTTTTAGTACAATAACATGGAAGTCTCATGTTTTGCATACAGTACTACTTCTACACAGGATTTTTTCACGTGCCTTTGTGTAAATGTATGCCTTTGTTTGAAGGTATTTTATGCTTAATAACACATGGTGAGTGTGGCATATTCCAAGTAGGCCCAATCAAGGGGCATTCGATTTCATATACACCTCTAAAATGGATCAGGAGCAAGTAAAACACTGGACCAATTTGGCAGTTGGTGGCCTATATTGGTGGAAGTCTGATGGTTTCATATGATCCTCTTTGTGTGGTTTAATGGAGTCTATTAAAGAGGCACTCAGTAAGTTTATGCGACCATTTTTGTGGTCATAAAATCGCGTAGAAATCGTTTTTTCTGTTAGACTGGTCCGTTGTGTAGCAAACGGCGATTGAGCGCACCGCTGTACAGCCCTGTATAGTGAATACAGAACTTGCAACTTCTGAGGGAGTGTACACTACAGCAATATAGCTAACTGTACAGAGCTCCCCCTACACGTTTGTGGCATTTAATGCAGGGTTGAAAAACAGACTTACTGAGTGCCTCTTGGATGCTATAAAGACTAGACCAAGGCAACCTAAAATGTTTAAAGAGCCATATTGGACCAAAAAAATCAAAAAATGAATCGGTCTGGAGCCGCAATAAATTAAGTCTTATAAGGTGTATGTGAAGGCAACAAAGGCAGTAACGTAAGTGTAGGCCTATTTTTAACTTCAATATATTAGCCTATTATCAAGCTTTTTTATTTATCAGCTTGCAACAAAACTTGCAGTAGTAACATTAGCGGAGTTTGGAGAATCCACTTCTTAAATCTACCTTTGCACTCCTCTAATTTCTCCAGAATTAGGCCTATTTTAATCGCATGCTCGCTCGGCTGCAAATCTAGCCTGACTTCCCCAGACTCTCAAATTACTGTTGTTGTTTGACAACTTCTCATTACAAAGCAAACATTGAGGCAATCCTTCTGCATTGGCAATGAAGGCAAATGATTTGGTCCATTCTTACTTGAATCTTCTGTTGTTATCAGCTACAGTATCTTTCTCCTTTTTCCTTTGGGATCCATCCATGGCTCTTGACACATCCGCTGGTTTGTTTACATCAGCCACCTGCGTGGAATGGCACCGCATTGAAACGTGTATAGCAGGCTGTGACGCAAATCTTCATTGACATAAAATTTTCAAATGTAATATTTTTTATAAGTATTTTGAAGGCATTGGAAAGCAAGAACACATTCTTTTCACATTAGCTTCAAACAGATACATTTCACATTTAAAATAATTGCTTAGTGGCAAAGCTTGCAACATGGCTCAGAGCATTTTATTTCCTGTTTTTTTTTTTTGGTAAAAGAACTGTACTGTAAGGCCTGCCCAAAGGGGAAATTGTTAACTGGAGGTCCATTGAAGCTTTGACGCATGCACGCAACCAGGTAGTCTTTAAGCATTAAGGCCCAGGATTTTGCAAAAAGGGCTGTGATTAAAAAACTAGTGTTGTTTATTTACCGTTAACAGTCCTGGAGAACATGTCAGTTTCTGCCACTGCTTTCTTGTTTGCCTGGCAAGATCAGGCGCCGAAATGAGAAATGCTAGCCTAGAGCGGTATTGCAGACAACAGTGTTGAGCCTGATGGCAGCATTAATTTAATGACAATTCATGAACGCGTTTTGGTGGACTGAACTGAACGAACGACATTTCTGCCTGATGAATGATCCTGTGAACACGCTCATTTTTAAATTAGTGAACTATGAACTGAACTAGAAAGTAGTAGAAAGTTAACTTTCCCAACAGGAAAATGATGAAAATGGTCTGCTTTTGGGCTATTTTCTGTGACCGTTAGTATAATCGCTCAAATGACCCTTAATTTACACAAATGAATAGTAGTAACAGGTAATAGCCTACCTGCTCGGCTTTATCATCTCTTGGCTTCCTTTTGGTTAAATACCTCAACAAGCTCACCTGAAAATGGAAGATTTACTGAAATAGAAAAACTGCGCTTACATTTCTCACAAACGAAATTGGAAAACTCGCAAACTATAATCTATCTAGTAAGGCCCTATGAAATCCATTTTATTTTTTTCTCAAATTCCGTTTTATTTTATTTTTTGTTTCAAATTTTTACAATTTTAATCAATATTTAGCTATAAAAGTCAATGACAGACACAACCACACATGTCAAATGAAAAGTTTTATTTTAACACATAAAGGTATGTTATAGCCACCGTTTATTTAAAAGTAGATATCCAAAAATAAAGAGTTTGAAAAAAAAAAAAAAGTCCATTACAACTTAACCCCAGTAATGACAACTCAATTATGAAGGCACCCATAAGTCACCTGGACTGACAACCCAAAACTGTAAATGTGTAATCAATTTAATTATACAGCTCAACTGATCAAATATTCTAATAATTGCAAACACTGGCCTAGCCGAATCCCGTTCCACTGGCATCTTTCCTCATATCATGTCTCTTGTCTCTTGTGCTCTGAAGTGAAAGGCGCGATTTGGTTTTCGACGTCACGTGAACGCAGCATGCTGGTTTTTTTTTTCAGTATTATAACTATCAGCCACAGTGTTTTTTTTATGTTCGTGTGAGTTCGAATTCAATTTTATTTTTATTTCATTTTACATTTTTTTCAAGCGGCGAATCCGCAAACCAACTAATTTTATTGGTGTGGCCTTACTTTAACATGTTGTCCTGCTGTAAGCTCATGTCAACCTGCTTTTATTACCTGCCTGTAGAATATAAGAGAAAACCTCCTCAATCACCTGCATATGTGTTGCAGTAGTCTTCCATCGACTGTATCCACCTTTCAGAGCATTTATTTGAAAAAGGTTAGAGTTTGGGATTGGAGAATATGACAGCCGTATAGGGGTGGGCGATATAGTCTAAAATTTATATTGCGACATATTTTGAACCATAGACGGTAGATGATATATATCACGGTATTCTTTGGTATGTAACTACAGCATAACAGGTTCTTAATGGTTACCATAGCATAAAGTCAATATGTACAACAGTTGTTTAGTCATCGGAGGTGTTTATATTGGACTCTCAAATTCACACAGAAGTAAACTGTTAAGCTGCATTTGTGTCAGGCAGTAGCTGTTCAATTTATAGGCTCTTACACAGTTTTGTTGTGAGAATGAAAAGGTGCTATCAATAAGGTGAAGCTACAGGTCAACATTTTTTCACATGGTTGTGGAGACGCAATGAGCCTATCACGGTATGCCGATATGACCCAAAATCTCTATCATTGGCCAAATTCATATTGCATACGGTATATATCGTCTATATTGCCCACACCTACAGCCGTATATATAGTTTCTCCACCAGCGGCTGACCGTAGGTTGAAGTGATGCTGGCTGCAGGTGGGGGAGCACTGCATTGTCCCACAGCAAACACAAATCCAGACAGATTACCAGTCGACCATTAGAGTGCGACACCACTTCTGCAGCAAATCCCCAAAACAAAGATTTTTATGAGGGGATAATACACATTTACCCCCTAAATCCCCTCTTACACAATCACACTGCACACATTCTGATGGGCAATTTGTTAAGCCTTATGCATTTGTATACTCTTTCACTGCAAAAGGATTATGGAGGTTCCATTCTCCTGAAGAGTGCTGTGAAGGCTGTTAAAAATGTTACAAACTCAATAAAGTAGCTGCTTTTTCTCAACAAACTTTTAATGTCTACATTGACTCAGTTTTTGCTACAATTAAAATAAAAATGTAGCCTTCCTAAAGGTATGTCAAATGTACTGTGACGGTGGAAAATTTTAATCTTATTTTAATGTTAAAGATACCAAAGTTAGTTTCTACGTCATACCTACATTATACCTTAGTCCCAGACACACAGAGTGAACATCATGCAAGTAAAAATATCCTCTAGCATAATTGTTGCCTTCTGTATACAGAGACAATGTTTTTGGATTGTGTGCAGCTGTAGCCAATAACCTTTTCTCAGAAGAGTTTGACCTCAGTTCTTTTAAATCTGTTATCATACTGTAGGTTCTAATGTGGATGTTGTACTTCTTTTCTTGGCATTCTTTCACTCAGAAATTAACATTTAATACTATTCTGAATGAAACGGGCAGTAAGGTTACTATTTTCTTATCTCCACTTTTCTTCTATAATGTTTTGTTAATTTTTGACACACACCCCTATCCCCTCACCAATTCCATTCCCAACAAACCTTGAGTGCAATTGCGTACGTACAAAATCCATATTATGATCTTTAAGCATCAACCATTGTGCATTATAGTCACTGATCATTTCTTTCTTGTGATGACCTTCCATTTGTACCTGAACCAGTGAACCCTGCAAAATTTTCTGTTGAATCTGATGTCTTCCACAGACATAGTCTATCTATTGACAAGGATATTTTCTTCCCTTTCAGACACAAAGACCGCAGCCTTAATTTTGTAGACTTGTGAATCCGTACCAAAGTCTGATCCTTTAAGTCCAGACAAGGATTTTGTCGCCCTCTGTTTTGTCAATGAGGGATATATCAAAGCACATGGGGTTTCCCCTATGTACACTTGACTCACCCTCCCCCCCCCCCCCCTCCCCGACAGCAGAGGGTAAAGGAAACTAGCATGGAATGGTTAAAATCACATTTAAATGGATTTGCAACGTAGTGTTAAAAGTGATTCAACTCTCCATCTTGCTCTCCAAGCCAAATTCATGCATGCTTTCAGCATTTTACATTGTTTTACATTTTAACAGGCTGCTCTTAACAAAAAAATGTTCTACCGCTAAATTAATGTATTGGTGTTATTTATTGGAGTCAATAGTTTTAGTTTTATTAGTAAAACAGATTAGATAATGCATGCCAAAGCAATCATGTCAGAGCATGTTAAGATGAGATCTGCTAGTGTCTGAGAATTTAGAACACTGTTGCAGTGAAGTTTTAAAATTCAAACTGGTATACGCCTGTCGAGACCATTTATGGTAGTGACAAACTGCAAAACCTAGTGGATAACCTGCAAAAGTGCATAATTTGCTTAAAATCGATAATCCATTCCTCAAAAGCAAGTATTGATGTCAATGAAACTGCCAGTGTCATCAAAATGAAGTCTCGATTCCATCCTTATGAACAAGATAGGCAAATGGCTTTGTCATTTTTTATTATGACAGTTTACTCTCTGTGTTTTTCAATGCAAAAAAGGTCAGAACTCAGGGACACTACCTGAATATGCCTCCTCTGCTTAATGGTGTTTGAGCTCCACCTCTGCTTAATGGTGTTTGAGCTTATGTGGTGAAGAGTAAAATTACAGTAATGTACAGGAAACATGAGAGATGAGATGTTGGATTACAGTCCAAAACAATACATACCTGTTCTCCCTACGAAATGTTTGAATGATTGAATTCACAGTGGTTCTTCCAACATTTGCTTGTACTTTTCGACCAGCCTCATCCATTGAGATTTACAACGTGGTCCACAACAGTAGCCCTAATTTCATTAGGAATCTTCCTTCTGTATGTATTTGGCCCCTTCTCCTTCCCCTTGCTCCTGCATCCTCCCCCTCTTCCACAATGCTGACCATCCATTTGTCACAGAGCAGTAGAAATGATACACACAATGTCTCACTGCTCAGTTCATATATGCTTGCCAATTGAGGATTCATAAGATTCACTGTGAACAAGTGGCTTGTCATTGGTCACAACTAATACTTTACACACCTCTCCGTGATTGAAAGATGAAGTTTACCTGAGACATTGTTCAATTTAGCAGACATTCCAAGAAAAAAATATATAAAAAGGTAGAAAATTTGCTTGACAGAATGTGATAACTAATTCAGAAATGTTGTATGTAAATGACCCAATCAATGAAATAAAGACTATTTGTTTTATTGGGAACAACTATTTAGCATGCATAAAAGTATAGTTCATTTTGACTGACATAAGCAGTAGAAATTTACATCTTGGGCTCACATGAGAAACCTCTGAAGAGAATGCCTCTTCGTTGCTGCTTTACGAGATACATTTTTGTTTGCATTCAGACTTGTATGTTTATGTACAGTACATTCTGGTGAAACAAACTTGTTATAACCTGTCCCATGTTGTAAAAATGCAGAGATTGGCCAGTAGCTAGGAAATGATTTGGCTTATCAGCAAGGGTAATGAAACAGACAGTCCATGCCAGAGGCTAATCTTTGTGAGGAATGTTACACATTAATTTCTTCAGTTCAGGGCTTCCTGACCTGTGTTTCCCACCTCCAAGTATTCCTCACAAATGGTGTAGAGACAATCAGTGATGTGTTGGGTTATTATGATAACCCCCCACTTGCATTGCCCATTGTTCAGCATGCCAACCTCAGGGCTGTTAATGTGGAGGCATTCCTCTGTTTGAGATGGAAGAAAAATTGCATTCTTTCCTTGTAGGGGTCACTGGAGGTGATCTAAACGAGTGCCTGTTAATGTCCTAATACAAAATGTGTCCAAGCCCATTTTTTTTTTTAATGTTCCCTTTGTTCTTGATTGATGGTGGTCTGAGAGTTTGTATTGTATGCATCTTTGTATTGAAGTGTTCAGCTCAGTCCCCGAACAGTCAGTAGTTCTGTATTAAGGCATAAGTGGCACAAGATGCTCTGTTGGAGAGTGTATTATGACAGCTTCTCAAATCCTTTTGAAAAGCGGCACCTCATTTATACATGAGCTTCAGCAGTTGCTGATCACAGATCTGTTAAAGGATTAGATGTGCCCACAAAAATGTAACACAAGCAGTTGCCTACCCGTCATACAGTGAAGCTCTTGACACTCTTTTGTATATGTCTGTCCTTACCTCTTCATTAAATAATATTGGACTGTTTACAGCATGTTGCCCCCAGCCATGAGTTTCAGCAGACTTGATTACTGAAATTCCTGCTAGCTGAAAAACAACTTATTGTAACCATCTCTTCTTTGATGACAAGACATATCACAGTGACTTAGACTACATACATTTTTCCCATAAGGCTGTATTCACCTACAAAATGTGCAGTTCTAGTTTCAACTTTGCGATCACCATTCATATTCAAAAAGGGTTTCAAATAAGTCTATCTGAAATCTAATCACATTTATGAAGATTTTCACATTTATTAACAAGTGAGGCCTGTTGGTAAGTGGGGACATTAAATGTGCTCTATGAGATGTTTCAGGATTTTAGTGCAATTTCATTTTTATCTCAATCGTAGGCATTTCCCCTTGATCAGCTAGATTTCTGCCCCCTGAATACACAACAAAAAAACCCGGTCTCGAATGACAACACAGGGGCTGTATCTCATGGAGCACCTTTAAAGAAGGGCATAGCTATTGGTTAATTGCTGTAGATGAATCTGTCAGTGGGTTTATCTAAGGGGCTTATCGTAGCCTGCCACTGTCACCCTCAGGCTCAGTATCTGCTACTTGAGCAACCCCTTTGTCATTGGAATAGTGTCTTTCCTCCTCCTCACTCAGACCTTGGGTTAAGATTCACTTAGCCCTGCCCTTGCCAGCATGGCAGCCCCTGTGCCAGTGTGCATTGATTGCCCTCAGTGCTGCAGTCTGAAAGTCTCTGGGTTCAGGGTTCAGCCCTGAGGCTCACATGAGTGACAGTTCCCAAAGAGAGATGTAGTTATTTCACATAAAATACAGGGGGACAAGGGGTGGGGGTGGTTGTAGTCTCTCAGCTGATCTCAGCTGTTGCCCCAGATTCAGAGACTAATTGTAGTGAAGGAGAGCATTGCAGGGCTGATGTACATCTTTGGCAGCCATTCCATTTCTTGGTGTGGTTGTGACAGTAATTCCAGTAGATTCCCTGTAATCCCAATAATGGCAACTTGTGTTTCCACTGCTAATCCCCCTGGATTTATTCCTACCAAGGGGCAATTAGCAAATTAATTCTTCCCAAAATAATTGACACAGTACGCACTCCAATTGACTTGATTGCACCATTTGGTTTTAATGAGCTATTTTGCCATTATTTTTTTAAGTGTGCTGTTTAAGTGTGTTTAAGTAAAGTGGGCACTTTGATCCACTCTCAACAGTATTTCTCATGAGGCAAAGAATTGATAACTACAATAGCTTAACAAAACACAAAACAATTTAGGGCCAAAAGCAAGATCCTGGTTTAAACTTTAAACTTCTCCACTGTAGTTTTTTTGGTTTGAGGAGGGAGAAGAGCTCTAAAAATGTCTGAAAAGATTTGTAACCAGTGTTGGGTAATCTTTTCAAGCCAATTATATATATATATATAAACTTTATTTACCTTTTTTTATAAAGAAGAAGGGCAAATGGGCAAAATTACCACCCCTTTTTGGGAACTACAATAAATGGCTTCTTTTATGCAGCCCTGTCTACCCAACTTTCTTCCTGTCCTCACTAGACCTGTGTGTCCTGTTTCTAAATCATAGGTTAAAACTTCTATCTATTGGTACTAAAGGACAAGATAATTTCAGGTGCCATTCATATTGACAGTAGTTCTGTACTTCTGTACTTTGCAAGAGTAGGATACTTTGTGAGGGTTATTGGAATGTTTCTTTAATGATAAACCAGTCAGTTGACTTGTTTATGGTCTTTAGCTCTTTTAGTTATATAATAATACCCCATCTCTCAGTAAGCTCATCAAAGCGCATCAGACCTGAGTAAAAATGGTATCTATTGAACTATGCATGGTTCATGGTACTTAACATTCTTTTCACCTATGTGTTTTGTTTGTGTTAAGTGTCTACCCACAAAAAATATTTTTTTGTTTGTCATTGGTTTTTATTAAATGTTTGAGTTTCTAGTGGAATGCGCTAAATATGACATTTTTCTTATCTTTAAAGAAAAAACGTGTGGTTGTATCACAAAATATTATATTAGTTGTTTCAAGATAACAAATAGGCAAAAATGTGTCAGCCTATGTGTACATCATCTCATATTTTTTACTTCACAAAAGGCGGATGTGGTGCTAGTCGAAGCATCATTTAACATTGTTTTGCAGCCACAGTGGCCCCGGTGCATTGTACACAGACCACTATGCTTAATCAAAACCACACAACTGAAGCCAGTTACTGAAATATGCCTCAAAAATGTGGACAAATGATGCCAGTAGGTTGTCATGATTTTTGCAGCAGCAATCGGAGGCTTTCATAAAGGTGGGCCTGTTTGACCCGGTGTTGTCATTTGCATCTTTACGTTTACTCATAAGGTAATGAGGAACTAATGTCCATGAGCCCTCTTATCTCTGGTTAAGGCTTCCTCAACCTCTTTGATGTTTTCATTTAACAGGATTTCCTGTGTGCAGCTGAAGCAATGATAATGCTTTAAACTGACTACAAAAATTGTTGCTAACAGCCCAAAAAGTGAGTAGCTGCGCCCCTGATTGGACCTACATACATTTGGGAATGGTGGCAGAATACTCAAACTAAGCTAGCAGGTGTTTGTGTGTGTGTGCACATGTGTAGTGACGCAGGTGTGTGGTGTGACATATTGACTTGTATGCAACGCCTTGTATGCTTACTACGCATTGCACCTTTCATGTGAATAATCGCTTTCCCCCTGTCTGGTCTGGCTTAATCTGATCTTGTATGCCCCATGTCGGGTATGCCCCTCTGTAAAAAAACAATATAACTCATGTGATCCCTTGCCCTTTTCACCCTGTGACCCCAACCCCATGACCCACAACAACCACCCTGTAGGTGCCATCCTTGGTCGGTCGGAGACACAAGAATGTATGCATTACAGTTACCACCCCAACCTAGAGAGCCACAGCAACAGAACTATGGTGAAGCAATGCATAGGAGAAAAGGACAAGCGTGTGCACTGCTACGCTACCTGGAAGAACATCTCAGGCACGGTGGAGCTCTACAAACAAGGCTGTTGGCTTGACGACATCAGCTGCTATGACAGGTAATCCGCTGTCCACTGTAGCCCCCATCTCTAAAAGCTAATCGCGTAAACATAACCTTGTCCATGCTTTTGACAGTGAAATGAAGCAAACGCAGACCCACAAAATAGTGGCATATTCTGAAAAACTATGACATGAGTCTGTGACGAAGTGTAATTCACACAGGAGCTGGTGCATTTGCAAGGGTTGCAGATATAATTCATCACTCTTTGGTCTGCCCACAAATACATGACCTCGCGCACACACTAATGTGAATCATAGAGGCAATAGCCATGCAATATACCACATGAAGATTGTGTGCCTACTTTTGTGGATATTTATTCTGTAAGCGGTATTCTACTGTGAACTGAAGCGCTGGCTAGCCTTTTCCTCAAAAGGTTGCTATCTATGAAAGGTTTTATTATATTTATATAAGACCTCTGCTTGTGTACACGTGTTGTCACCCTCCGAATCACGCTGCTTGTTTGATTTTTAAAAGTATGTGAGTAATCATACACACTTTTTGTATAGTGTGTGAGCAGATCATGTTTGGATTAATATTACAGAGGGTGGGTTGTGTGATTTACATCACATTTAATTAAACCAAATAAATCCACATGGGCAGAGTAAAGTCCAGAGAGAGAGAGGGGAGTGTGTGTGTGTGTGTGTTACCTCAGTGTATTTGTAGTTGGTGGTGACCATAGTTATTTTGAGCATTTCTTGTAATATTTTGAAGGTATTAATGACATTTTGTTCTCAGACTACCCTTTTGTATTGACCCCAGCTGGAGACTGGTGATCGATCTGTGTTTGTCATCTCCCCCACATTACACTGTCAGAATGTTGGTTCCTGCTCATAGGGACAAGAACTTTCTTCTCTCCCAAGTGCACATGGCGTGCAAGACGACCATTGGTCAAAGAGCAAGAAGGCATTGTAGCTTAGAGAGCACTTGTTCCAGCATGCAGTTGAACCTGTTTACCTGCTCCCTGTTGTAACCGGATCGATTTATTTTTTTTATTATTATTTTTTTCCTTCCCAGAACATGACGCACTGCTATGTCTTGGTTGAAGGTATCTTGGCAGGCCACATGTGGCTTTTTCAAGCACACGATGAAGCTGTTCACCTTTCTTCTGACCTTTCTTCTAATGGTTCACATGGATTTATTGAACTGTTTCAGTTTGGCATGTTCGGTTCTGTCCTCTTGCGCACCGTTTTGGTTATATTTTATGCATTTTTTTTTTCATTAAATCTATAACTAGCGCAATCTTAAGATCTCCATGCAGAACTAAAGTCTTCGGCGAGTTTTCGCATGGACGCCTCTGAGTGTTGGACAACTATGGCAAATGCAAGCAAACGAGAAGTCTGAGCACTCCGAAAACACTTTCGCTTTCCTGTTAAAGGTATAGTTCGCTCTTTGACACTTTGAGCTCCTTTTACAGGTTGTCTAAGATGCAACAAAGTGGTTTACACCGACATTTTGGCGATTGCACCTGTCTTGCTGATGTTCCAAAACACGTATCATAGTGAAATAAACCCTCTGTCATGTTATATTTAGTTAATAAAACATATTAAAAATATGTTTTATTAACTATTTTTTTCCAGATACATCACAACAACACACAAACTTTCGCTTCAGTTGTAGCTTCAGGGCTGGCGGAGTGATATCAAGGAGCAAAGAGTCTTATAATAGAAACCTATGGGACTTACAAAATGGCTAATGAAACATGACAGGAACTGTATTTCACTATGATACTTGGGTTGGAACATCAGCGAGCACCACTAACCACTCGGTGAATGTTTTCACTTTTTGAAAACTAGTATTTTAAGGATAAAAACAACAAATGCCCATTGTTAGCCAATTTGAAGCAGGAAGAGGTGATTCTACATTTCCCAAATAGCCGAGGCAGACGCAGTAGTCAAAATGTCGGTGTCAACCACTTTATTGCATGTAAGACAACCTGTGAAAGGGGCTCAAAGTGTTAAAACCGACTATACCTTTAAAGTTACCGGTGGACAACAGCAAGTGGATAAATCCAAAGTTTTTTGTCGACATTGTTCCACAGAGATTGGATTCGCTGCAGGAAACCCATCTAAACCTCTGTATTCCAGCTACCTCTGTTGCTAGTCAGCGGGTCTTCTCCACTGCTGAAGATATTGTCACTGCAACCTGATCTGTGCTTTCTGTGCAAAATGTGGATAAATAATTCTTTCTAGCCAAAAACGTTAAAGATGCTGTGAGAGATGTTGCAGGATTTTAGCACGATTTTATTTTTATTTCAAATCGTAGGCATCTCACCTTGATCAGCTAGCTTTCTGCCCCCTGAACACACTATGAAAAACCCTGGTCTTGTCTCAAACGAACACTCAAACAAACCTAAACACAACAAACCTCGCCCAACCAATCGACAGTAAAGTTGGTAGAGGATGCGCATTAACTCCCATCCCATCTTGCTGCCGATTGGTTTGTTGTTGTTTGTTATGTTTAAGTGCACATCCCCCTTATTGCTAGCGTTTGTTTGAATACAACACTTGGGTTTGAGTTATTACAGCCCCTGTATTGTCGTTCGAGACCGGGTTTTTTCATAGAGTATTCAGGGGGCAGAAAGCTAGCCAATTAAGGGGAGATGTCTATGATTTGAGATAAAAATTAAATTGCGCTAAAAACATCTCATAGAAAATCTTTTAAGCTTGAATAGTTTTTTCATAGTTAGGCTGTTGCTGCTACGTGTTCAAAGTTTACATTTGTGACTTGTTTAATAATTTTTATTATAAGATTTTTAAATTGTTACAATAGTTTTAAAAACTCAGTCTAATTAATTTGAAATATCACCCAAATGGGTTGATTGAATTTATTTATACAAATGCATATACCTATTTATTTATTTTTTTTTAATAAAAGCAAGCATTTTTTCCCAGCCTTTTTTGTTCCGAAAATTAACCAAACCGATCACCTCAAGAAAGTGAACCGAACCAAAATTACATTTTAGTGTACTGCTACACCCCTACTGCACACACACATACTACTGTTTGCCTTTTCTGTTTGTCTGTTTACCTGTTATGAGTTACACATCATCTCATTTGAGATGAAAACTTGATGTTTCTCCACCATCTCCCATCATTAAACAAGCATTCTAGCTTGTTTATAAAAGTGCCAAGGAATTGTAGACAGCCTCTCAAATGGCAAGATTGCAGCTTGATGACAAGCATCATGTTCTCACGGATGCCTGAACAGCCACATTAAAGCCTCTGCAGGTAGCAAATGTGTGGGATAAACAGGCTGTGTGAATGAATTAGAATTGCAGACGTGCATTGAGCACATGCTTTTATACAAATAGATGTACGGTGTGTGTGTGTGTGTGTGTGTGTGTGTGTGTGTGTGTAAATTCACATATGCACTCTGTTTAATTCAGGGTATGAATGGTATGTCTTAAGGTGTTAACAATTTAAATATTTGTGTTTTTTGTTTCTAGTACTGAGTGTGTGGAGAGGCGAGAGGTGAAGGATGTGTTCTTCTGCTGCTGTGAGGGGAACCTGTGCAATGAGAAGTTCTTCTACAACCCTGATACAGTTCCACGTAAGTATCAACTACGTTGTCCACATCCTCTCCTCACCTCTCCTCTCTTCATCACTCTGTACTCTTTCAGTTCTCTTACCTATTGTCATTCTGAAAAACACAAAGCAACTCTAAAAAACTTCAAGCATTTCAGCATTTTGGCTGTGTAAACCATTTGAGAATGCACTAGAGCCCGACCGATATATTGGCAGGCCGATATTATCGGCCGATATTAGGCATTTCCCAAACTATCGGTATCGGCATTTATAATGGCCGATAAATGAATATTTCAAAATTAAAATTAAAAAAGTGTTGGCGTTTTATATACTCAGATAAGCATGACAAAATTTGTGACTTATCAAGTTCAATATTTTGAATTTGATGTTCCGTTGTGACAATAAAATAAACAAGTTTCTTTTTAAAATGCATTATCATTGTTTTAGTTAAAACTCATAAATAACTGCAAATAGCTAATGTTATGGAAATCTTTTAATGTTTTGTTTGCGAGTTTCTGATTTTTTTTTTTTGAAATATCGGCCAATTTATCGGAATATCGGATTTTTAAACCAACAAATATCTGTTTCGGTATCGGCCTTCAAAATCCTTTATTGGTCGGGCTCTAGAATGCACACTTCAGTTCTAAGTGAAGCATGTGGGCTTCTAGGAGGTTAAGGTGGTCAGAAAAGATAACATCTCTCACAGGGGTATTGTAATATTTATGGCTGTGTGTTGACGTCCCAGACCAGGAGACTCCTCACAACCGCACATACTGCGACTTGGAGTTAGGACATGTTTTCTGCTGTACCAGTGCACTTATTTTGTCTGTCCTGTCTTGTCTGTCTACTGCATAATTAGTGTATATTTTCTATCAGAACATAGTCTATGTTATTTTTAATGCACTTTTATAGTTTGTTCTGTCCTGTATTGTCTGTCTAATGTATGCAAGGGGCAGTGAGAAACGTAATTTCGATTCTTTTGTATGTCTAGTACATGTAAAGAAATTACAATGAAAACTGACTTGACTTGTATTGCAGTAGGTGGTTAGGTCAAAGGTAGTGGTTCCAGCAGTCCTCGGAGTCCATTATGGAGTCTGCCACTTCCTTTAGCGTAACCTAACAAAGTACAAATTAACCACCTACTTTAAAAATCCCCTAGAGCTAGTTGCCTTCTAAGCCGAATTGGGGTTAATAATTCTCCCTCTCAGTACACACTCCTGATCGCGAGGCCATTCCCTTTCACAAAGCCTTTAATATCAAATAACACTGGTCTAAATACAGCAGGAGGGTGATGGTATTTTGGCGTGTTTGGGTATTATTGTTTTAGGACATTTTAGTGCTTTTTGGAATGTACGGTATAGGTGCTTCCCTACATCTTTGTGTTTTTATTAGGCCTATATCAACCCATTTCTGTCCTTTGATGATTATATAACTGTATATATAACTGTATAATAGCAGATATGATACTCTACCTAATAATACACAAAAAAGGCATTGTCATAGGACCCAATAATGCAGCATTTAAAGTCATTCTATTCCATGATTTCCCCTCCCATGTTTTGTGAAAAAAAAAAAACAGACTTAAGCCATTCTGTTGTTTTGCCGTTAAATCTGGCTGGAACAATGATGTTGGCGGATTGGAATGCTTTCTACACGCTATACAGTGTCACTTCAGTCTTCTCGTGGCTGATAGTAGGCACCCTTTTAAGTGGGAATGATGGATGGAAAGCCGACTGCTGTCACTCAGCACCCTCTTTGCCGAGCCCATGCTGCTCCCCTCAGTACACGCCGATGCCGTTGTGCCTCAGCGCGCCCAGCACTATGCAAGTCTTTTCTCTGAGCTTTCCCCTTAGGGAAGATATCTCTGCTGAGTACAAATCCACTGTAGGTACAGTACAGTACAACAACATGGGCAACACTAGCGGCATTCTCTGGGAGGGATAGAGAGAAGAGGGGGAAAAACAAAAATCAGGTTTCACTGTGATAAGCAAAGCTGGCCTGGCCTTTGAATGGATGTGTGACTGTGGTTATGGTGGAGGTGACATCAACCATCAATCGCGTCGTTTCCCTTTCCCTCTGGGTGGTTGTGCATCCCTGCACAACCAAATAGTGGTCGTAGAATCATCCTGCTGGGATTACTTCCACCACCCCCATACCCCCTCCCTCTCTCCTCCATGTGAAAGCACCAGAGGACACATTTGTTATGCTCAGAGAATTTTATTTTTATGCATGCTGTGTAGTTTAAAAACAAGGCCATTTTCCCTCATTGGCCAGGAATGTAATGGCACGAAGGTAGTTGGTGAGGGATGCCGTTTGTGGGGGCCAGTGGAGGCCGTCGTGCCCCCATGGTATGCCTTGTGCCCAGAGCGGCTGAGATTGCTGTGTCTTTCAGATTACCAGAGCGGATCTGCCAGTTTTATCTCTGCTGATCTAACCAGCCACACTGTTTAACATCCTCTTAGTGGAATGAGGGGTGGAGGAGGTGTTCGTGAGGTTTGACTTGCTGTGACATTGGTCGGCCAGTCATAGTAAAATGCATGCCCTCTTTAAGTGGACTGCAGAATCGTAATTTTCCACTTTGTTACATGTCGTTTTTGGGAGGTGTTTTTAAATCACGCTCTTACAGGTAAAAAAAAAAAAGAATATTCACTTCTCAACACTGAAAGTAGTAATTATGGGCAAATGTTTCCATTTTTGCGAGGTTAAAAGATGAAGGATTTTGTCATAAATTTGGGATTGAGGATTGGGGGTTCTGACTTATGCAATGATAGACCTATTTCCAGCATTGAGTCATTGCATTCGGAATGCCCTGGATGTAAAAGCGTCACCCAACCCCCAAAAGAGCTCTGAGTCACATGCACCTATTTCTTTTTTACCTAGCAACAAACCATGTGTGCGTGAGTGTATATGCACGCACATTTGTGTGTGTGTTCATATCTGTCTGTGTGTGAGGGAGAGGGAGGAGCCTACATGACCTTGTGACCGTGGATGTTTCATGCTTGAGTGCAGTGCGTGTGTGTGTGTGTCTGTGTGCTAGTATGCGTGTATGCCCATGTACAGTGTGGCAATCCCTAATGCCCTGGAGAGAGCTTGGGGGAGGGGAGAGGTTTTGGTTGAGTGCAAGAGGATAGATGGAGAGGGAGGAGGAGGGCTTGGATGGTTGTATTTTTCAGCTCACATGGGCTAATCCAGTGTCCTTAACACACATCCAGCTTAAATGGAATGCTGGCTAGAAGGAAGTAAGAGTGGGTAGAGTGAGAGAGAGAAAGGGAGAGGTTGCAGTTTTCTTATGGCCAGAGCTTTAAAGATGTACTACTGTAGGGGGGAGCTACAGAGATCAACCTTAACCCATACACCACACAAACCCCGGGCAAGATGAGGCAAGCTGCAAACATTGTACCAAAGGCAGTGAGGGCGATAGAGAAAGTGAGGACAGGGTGATGGATGGAAGAGAGGAGTGGGGCATGAGGAAGTACACTGTGATGGCACGAGCGACGGCCAGATTAGAGGAGTGTGGCCATGGCTGTGGCCACGTGGGAACAGTCAACTCTTATCTCTGGCATGGAGTGCCCACTGACGACTGGCATTCAGTTGGAGGGGGGGAGGGTTGAAAGATGAGAAAGAGATAAGTGCACAGATAAAAACAAGGCAGGTAGAAACAAGGCAGAGCTGTAGTGTGGGAAGGAGGAAGGGAGGGTGTAAAGATGAGGTGATCTAAACAGACGGAATGAAATAAACATAAACAGAAGGCTACAGAGAAACACACCAGAAAATGGGCTGTGTAAGCAGAATGAGACGTAAAATGAAAGACATGAGAGGGGGAAACAAGATGGAGGGTAAGGGGAGCGGGATAAAGATGCAGAGTGAGCGTGGGGGTGCCTCATGCTCATTGTGCAGGACACTGTCTCCTCATGCAAACAGCTTTAGCTGAATGGTTGTACTCCGCTATGCAAACAGTGCGGGATTGTGTGTGTGTGTGTGAGTCTCCTCCATTCCTCTGACAGCCTCTTACAGTGGGATACAAATACCCCTCCCCCCACCCCGTGTAATCAAAATAACAAGCTCTTTCATATTTAAGCTAGCTCGGGCAAATATTAGATGTTGTTTTCTAAATATGTGTCCTTTCTCTCTGTCTCTCTTTCTTTCACTTTCTCTTTCTCTCTTTCTGTCTCTCTCTAAAAATTGCTAGTAACATCTGTGAATTATGTTAGTGGAAAATAATAATAATAAAAAAAATATACATATATTTTTATTACTATTTAACAACCACACAACAGCTTGCTTTTAAATGTTTGTTTGTTTTGTAATATGTGTTTTATTTCAATGTGAAGCTGCTGCTTCTGTGTGCTTCTTTGGTGTCAATAATAAAATCAGGGTATTGTGCCCTCCTTTGTGTTTTCACTGTGCACCTTTCGCAGTTTTTGTCAAGACCTGGTCTGACACAATCTGTTTTGACATGCCTCTTCACCTCTCTCTTTTATTTACATCCTGTCCTCTCCCCTTTCTCCCACTCTTCTCTCCCTGTTTGTTCTTATTTCATCCAACAGCCACATTCAACCCCTTCCCGCCGAAGCCTCCGCTGTTTAACACGCTGCTCTACTCCCTTGTGCCCATCATGGCCATCGCCGCCATCATCCTCTTTTCCTTCTGGATGTACAGGCATCACAAGCTGGCCTACCCACCAGCACTGGTGCCCACCCAGGTAGGAGACAGAAACCCCCAACCCCCCCCCCCCCCCCCGCCGCCGTTATACACACACAAACACTCACTCTCGCCGTGATGGGGGCCAAAAATGTACTCAGGTTGTCCATGAAATGCTCTAACATTAAAAATAACATGGCTCCTGGTGTTCAAAAAGCACAGAGTAAGAGTATGTGTGTATGCACATTCATGTACATTTGTCCGAAAGCCAGAGAGAGTGTGCACATTCTTCGTGTGTGTGTGTGTGTGTGTGTGTGTGTGTGTCAAGCGCCCTGAGCGTAGCCTCTCTATCCTGCCATTTCATGTCTTGGGAGCAGCTGTCATTCTGGGAGATCCCTTGAGTGGCAGCTCCTGTTGACATGAGAGACAGTCATTTATTGATCTAATGTGCCCAATGTTGCACACTTCTCCTCAACTGTAGCATGCACACATGTCCACAAGCCAGCCAAGGCACAATAGGCATTTCAGGGTGCTTTAGCTCTGTGTTTAATTCTGTTTATACCTATTTTTATTTCTTTGCTTTTTTGGCTGCTTTAAATGAATTCTTGAATGAATGATGACATGAGCTACTTTTAGCTTCAACCCCTTTGTAGCACTCCTCCAGGGCACATGGAGCAGTTCAGAGTGTCCTGCCCCTCTTCCTGGACCTCCTTGCTTCTCCTTTGGTATTTATTTCAGGCATGATTATGAGTGGGATTCGCACATGCCCTGTTCTACAAGGGATTAGCGACACAGGATCAGGCGGTGGGAGGCAGGGATGACTCTCAGCAGCGGTGGTAGTTGCATGGATGAGCAAAAGAAGGACATGAGTTAGACCAGTCTACATCACCTTTCAGTGATTGTGTGTGTTATATTGCATGTACATGCATATATAAATGTAGGCTGAATGGAGAGGGTGAGGGAAATGGACAGGGAAAGAGAGAATTGTATGGCATGACAGATGAGTGGTTTGTGGTGGCAGTAAGCAGCATAACTAAAATATGGTGTATGGCAAGTCAACACTGCATGGATTGTCAGTGGCCACCAGGCCCTCGACAGGAGGTAACAGCAGAGGCAGTCCTTTCCTTATTGGGACCATGAGGGGTGGTGGTAACATACTAGCCTCGCCCTCGCCAGCCCCGCCCTGGACTTTCATTTCATTTCGTCCAGAGGGTCTGGGAGCACTCCATTGACAATCATTCTCTCATTAGATATGTGGTTTCTGCTGAAGTTTAAACTGATTGGATCTGCCTTTACCCAATCGCTAACGCCTGGTCATGGCGTATGCAACCCGACGGATTGTGAAGGATGATAGCTTCCCTACCATTTAGCCTAGCCACTTCCTTGGAAACTAACGGAGCAAGCTGGAAAATCAAACTTTTCCCGAACCCTGTGGGTAGTAGACATCTTTTACACAGATAAAATTAAATAAAGATTGTTCTTGTTCAGACTTCAGTTCCTGTATGTTCTGAAGTGTTCCCACAACGGACTGAATAGCCTCCTGTACTAGGTTTGCTGCCACCATTGTTATTGTGCACACTGCGCAGCCGCGCAGCCAGGCAACGTTGCGTACAGAACCGACGTCATTGCTCACTAGAACACTCCCCGCCCGCTGATTGGGCCGGCAGAATGCTGACCTGGAGAGAGCGATTGTCAATGGAGTGCTCCCAGACTCTCTGGACGAAATGAAATGAAAGTCCAGGGCGGGGCTGGCGAGGGCGAGGCTAGTAACATACACCATCCCTAACTAAAGGGGTCAGTAAATAGGAAAGTTTTAAGCCTTGAGTTAAAGGTGTTGAGAGTGTCCACTTGGCACATGCATTTTGTGTTGTAGGTTTTTGTTTCAGATGGTACCACATCCAGAGAACAGAGCGTTACAATAATCAAGTCTAGAGGTAACAAATGCTTGTATTAGTTTTTTCTGACCTTAGCAATGTTGTATGCTTTACATGACTATTTAGAGAGTATATACTATAAGTGGGAGTGAAAAGCCACTAAGTAAGTTCTGATGATTGAGTGTCATGTGAATTGCTTAGGGCCTATTATCATGACTTCAGTCTTGTCAGAGTTTAAACATAGGAAATTATTAGTCATCCAGATTTTGATATCCTGGAGGAAGGCATCAACTTGTGTTCCGGGTGTTCAGTTATTAGGCTTCATGGAGATGTATAGATGGGTGTCATCCGTATAAGAGTGGAAGATAATGTCATGATCCTCTATAAAGGGAGGACTGAGCCTTGGGGTACACCATACTTAACTTCAATGTGGCTTGATGTTTCATTATTTGCATGTACAAACTGGTTGCATCCAATAAGGTATGATTTGAGCCAGGCTAATGCTGAATCTTTGATGACAATATGTTCAATGTTGTAAGGCAGCAGTAATATAATCGATAGTAAGGCTGTACTAAGATCTAATAGGATTAATATTGATATGCATCTATTATCAGATGAAATGAGATCATTGAAGACTTTTACTAGGGCAGATTCTGTGCCATGAAGGTCTCTGAAGCCAGACATTTAGGCTTTCCTGGATGTTATTTTCATCTAAGAAGCTACAGATTTGCTATAATTTTGATATAAATGTGGTTAGATGTGGGTCGATTATTAGCCAGGACATCAGGGTCAAAGGTTGGATTTTTTGATAGAAGGCTTAATGTTTGGGAACATGTCCTGCTATAAGAGAGTGATTTATAATGTTGGGTATTGGCTCAGCCAGGTGGAAATGCTTCCATCACAGCAAGGGGTTTAACCAGGCGGTTCAAACGTATTTTCACTTCAAATGGTGATGTGACATGACTGGACTGGGCCAGTGAAACCAACATGGTCATAATGTGGCATAGTCATTTTTTTTTCTTCAGCGGCTGTTGGAGTCTATGCATGATAAGAGACCTAAATAGTAATGAAATATTGACACCTTGCCTGTTTGTTCCACAAGTGCTTGACTGTCAAACTAAGTTAGATGTTAGATGGTGAAACAACTTAGTGAAGCAGGGCCTGTCATTTACTTGGCAACAGTAACTGCAATTGTTCAAGGCAGAAGAGACCACAAGAGTTGCTGCCGTGCTTAAGGTGTGATATAGGCATAGCCAATGCACAACAAGGACGACCAGTTGTTGCTCGCTTTTCGGCGCCTCTCGCTTTTTTCACGTCATTTTGGGTGACTTCTGTGAATCGTGCAGATCCGAAGATATTCTAATAATAAATTTAAACTAAATAAATACTCTATTAAACTAAATAAAAACTCTAATTTATACTAAATAAATACTCTAATAATAAATTTAAAATCCGGCAGAATAAGTCGGAAACTTTTGTTTCCCTCTGCTGGATAGTGGATATATGACATATGGCCAATCCGATTACCGAAGTTCAACTGATGCGCATTATTCTCCTTGACTCTTCTGTTTCCCGGCAAGCGGTGAGATCACCAGGGGTCAGGATATCTATATTTTTTGGTTAATCATGTGCATATACTTTTTCTGTTATCTATATGGTATTATCTATGGTGCTTGTGGTTACTTTTCGTATGATGTCACAAAGAATGAAAGGCTAAGAGGCAGATAGGCTAATTTTAGTTCGCTCAGCATTAAAGTTCAAATTGTATTAGGCTATTTTTAAAAATTGTCTAATATTAACCACCCATTCTCTTGATTTTGCATTAATGAGATAAACGTTAGAAGGCTGACAGAAAGTAAGCTAAATTTCCAAGTAATATATAGCCTATAGGCATAAATTACGACGAGGAATTATGACTGCATGCCTACAGTTTAAACAAATGCAATTCCAAAAGTTCCTTTTGGTCATTTGGTTTCTTGTTTCCTAATGCTTCTACTGGAATTGACGGCAAACGTGGACGTCTTATAATGAGCATAATGCATTGCATTAGAAAAAAAAAGGGGGTGGGGGGTTGGAATACCTCTCTCTTTTTTGAGCATACATGCGTTTGCATCCCTGTAATATGTACAGTGGCAATGTGGTCAGTGAAATGCCCCAATGTATTTTTATACTTTGTGTTTGTGTATGTATGTATGTATGTATGTATGTATGTATGTATGTATGTATTTATTTATGTGTGTGTGTGTGTGCGCGGTTAACAAATACTGGCTGCTTGGTATCCACATAACCTTGTCAGGATGACTAAGATTTGATGAGTGAGAGTTAGCCTGTATTGCTGTCTGTAAAAATGGATGTAGCAAAGTCTTTATGGTTAGGCTGTATTGCTGTCCGTAAAAATTGATGTAGCAAAGTCTTTATGGTTAGGCTGTATTGCTGTCCATAAAAATGGATGTAGCAAAGTCTTTATGGTTAGGCTGTATTGCTGTCCGTAAAAATGGATGTAGCAAGGTCTTTACGTGCAGAGACCCGGTGGAGTCCATTGTTAAAGGTGGCTTATGGCATTCACCCAGGCACATACACACTCCATATGCTATCATGTAAGGCACCAACCTTCCACAATTTGAAGTTCATTCAATTTGAAGTTCATGTTCATTGCTATAGGACACTTTGATGGGGTCAGGTAGAGTGGGGGTCGAACCTGCAACCTTCCGGTTACCGAATGCCTCCTCTACCACCTGTGCCACCAATGCCCCAAATGAATGATGCACATGATTTTGACACAATGAGTTTTATTACCAGGCCCTTTTCAGATTCTTGAGGTTATCGTTGCCATTGCCTAGGGCTCTGGGTACCACAATTTCTGAAGAGACACTAGTACACTGCACAACGGCACTTAAAGATGCTCTATGCGATACTGTTCGACGTCACTTCTGCTAACGTTTCACATAAATACAAAACAAAACAGAGCAAGCCCCCCCCCCCCAATGTAATCATCGTACCTTAGGCAGTATAAGCAGTATAATTATCACCGTCTTGTAATGTTGCTTTCATGAGATGGCTTTGGAGATAACTGTTATTTTTTATTTTTGCATGTGAATGCTCTCACAACAAGTAATCGTAACTTTTACCTGTCCAATAAAAAACGTGCCACCTCTGCATGACCCCCCCGAGGCTTATTTCGTTGCTTCTCAATTTCTCTTCTTCACGCCTTATATTCCTCAGAGCATCTTTTCTTCGGACGTGCCTCAGCCATTTTTAAAAAATAATTCACCGACATAGTATTGCTAACTCACACCCGGATTCACGCTGTACAATCAACACTGTCGCACGCGCATTAACCCCCACCTCTTCTTGACGATTGGTTGCCCGTTGTCTGTTATTGCTTTGGTGCACAACCTCCTGCCCCTAGTGTTTATTTTGGTATTGCAGCTTCTGTGTTGTGTTTTGAGACCGGTTTTTTTCCCAATGTATTCAGCAGGCAGACAGCAAGCCGATCAAGGGGTGGTAGAAACGGGTTGAGATAAAAATGAAATTGAGCTAAAATCTTGCAAAATTGCATAGAGCACCTTTAAGCAGTCATGGCAAATTATGAGAGAATTTAATACACACACAGAAACACACACCTGCTGATAATCCAAGTCAAGTGTAAAACAGTAATGTCTTTGTTTCTGCCTTTCTCTCCTGGATCAGCACGCCTTTCATATCATGATAGAGGTAAGACTGCTTGGACCCATCAGTTATTTATGCACATTTTTTTTTATTCTTTGTAAGTCTTTCATTTTCTTTCGTCACCCTTTTTTGAACATCACAAGGCTTAAAGCCAGAGGCTTTGATTACTAAAAAAGACATTTATTTTTCACCAGACATTTATTTTTCACTTTTTTTTGCAATGGTTTGGGCACAAAGGATGTTTCATCATCATCATCATCATCATCATCATCATCGTCATTATTATTATTATCATTATTATTATTTGCACGGATAAATGTACAATCCTTATTGGGGTTATTGGGGTCAGAGTCCTGCACGGTTTTGATTTTGACAAACCGCAACCGCCCGTACCCGTCATATTTAAACCCTCATCCGACCCATTTTCCGACAGTTTTAAAAAAGATATCTGCAGCCGAACCGACCCGCTATAAATAAACCCGACATCCGAACCGAACCGGAAAGAAAATCAGTCAGATAGCCAAAATTAAATACAAACATTTAATTCAATAGCCTTATTGCCACGATAATCAAACAGTGACTTCAGCTGAAGGCAGAGCCAAATAAAATAGTTGCTCAACAGCGGCAGCCAAACGATAAACTCAAAAAGTTTCTATCCGTGTGAGCACACATGCCAGGCTTGTATTATCTCCTTGATTTATTTTTATTTTTATTATTATTTCACTGAATTAGAACTATAGATTTTTTGTTGCACATATTGATTTGTAGCCTAATGTAAACCGCATTAGACCCGCGCTCTCCTGCGTCCAACCCGACCCGAACCCGTATCCGACACAGCACAACATTTTTCACCCGTTTCATTAAAATTTGCGGTTCATCTCCGGTTCACCCGCGGGTACCCGAACCTGTGCAGGACTCTGGGGTGAATAGGCCCAGTGGCCTGAATTTAAGTGCATGCTCTCCTGAGGCAAAGATTCAGTGCACGTCCCTGAGCATGTATGTGGTGAATGCAATGGAAAAAATTGCTCCCTCACAGAATCTGATAAACATTATCCATAGAATAATTGATGCGGTTCCAGAGTGGAAGATGTGTCATTAGGCAACAGTTTTGTCAACTCCATGAGGACAAATGTAATTTAGTACTACTCTGTAGTGTATGTGCGTGCATGCTTGGGTGTGTGCGTATGTGCGTGTGTGTTTGAATCCTAAGTCAGCTTAACCTGGCTTAATTCAGAGTTGTCAAGGTTTTAGAGTGAAAGTAATTGGTGAAAACATTGAGATGCACTTTGGTAGAGCATGTTTGAAAGGACTGGCTGGAGGGATTTATTTATTTATTTTAAATAAGCAAATGGCAAAATTGGAGGCTCAGCGAGTTTTGAAAGAATCAAGAGTGAAGACTTACCAAGGCCAAATGGCTTATCTTACCGTCCCACTCTTTGTGCCATGAATTTTCACGGAAATCTTGACAAAATAACTAGTAGCAGAGGCAGTGACCACACAGCAAAGAATAGCAAAGTGCCAAAAATTATAATTGTTTTTTGTTTTGCCCATGGACTTTTTAAAGCAGTTTGGGTAATGCGGAGATTGTTGGATTGTTGCCCGGGTACAACCCTGTTAATTAGAGGTGGGGGGAAAATCGATTCTATCGCGATATTTTGCACACACAATTAAATCGATACAGTAGAGCAAAGTATTGCGATTTTTGTGCCGTTTGGTTTTGGTGCATTTTGTTTTCATCAACAAGCAAGTGGTAAAGACCTTGACATGCAGTACGCCATCTGCAAGGAATGCCACATGAAAATTAAGTACTGTGGGAATACAACTGGAGAGCCCATCTCTCAAGGTACCATTTGGAGTTTGGAGCTTTTGAATAATATGAGAGACATGAATCGCAAAAAATCGCAGAATCTAATCGCAATACTTACTGTATCGCAATATGTTAATCGCAATAATATTGAATTTTGGCCTAAATATCGCAATAGTATCGAATCTTCACATCTTTGCCAATTCCCACCCCTACTGTTAATGTAGCCCTTAATTGTAAGGGTGCCAGGAGGATATACAGTATTACATTTGACCACAGCATCACACCTCATGTCAGTCCCAGAGAAGTCTGTTTAATCAGGGACACAGAGAGACTACAATTTTTATTATTCAAACCACTTGGTCAAGGTTCTAATTATGCAAGACTCAAATTTGTTCTTTTATCATAACAAGGCTAAAAGGTGTGCATCATGTCTTCCTTTTTCTTCGTCTACCTCACACACAGAGACAGTCCTTATCTTTTCACGTCTCTTTTTCAGACCATATTGCGTTGCTGGCTCTGCATTTTTGCCCCTAAAGAAGAAGTATAACCCTTTTAAATTACCTGTTGGTAGGTTTAGTTTTCCCTGTTTAAAAAAAGCAGGGAAAACTTCCTCATAAAACTATTGTCCTATTTTACAATTGACTAATGACGACCACTCAGGCAAATGGAAACACAAATATGGACCAGAATAGTAATGGCGAGGTAGAGAGTGTGTCAATGAGTGTATGTGTGTCACAGAAAAGAAGGTTGTAAGTGTGTGTGTGGGTGTGTGATTGTGAAAGAGAAATTAAGAGAGTGGGTGGCCGAGTAAGTGTGTGTGATTGAGTGAGTAAATGGTGTATGTGTGCGTATGTCTGTGAGATGGCAGGAACGAATGATGGGTTGGTATATCTGTGCTTTTCCCTCAGGCTCTACACCCAACCTCTCACTAGCATTCTCGCTCTTTCACTCCCCCCCCCCTCTCCCTTCTCTCTCATGATACAGTCCTAAAGGGTAGCTTCTGTGCATGGTGCAGTTTCACAAATATTCCCCTATTGTACTCTCCTAGGTGGGTGTTCCACCATACTGTTGCATGATGGATGTTTTGCCCTCACACTTCTGTACCTCTCCTGCTGCTGTTCTTTCACTCCTTTTTCTTTGGAGCAATCACTTTAACATGTGTATAGACACGCACAAACACAGGCATGGGTGGCAAAAAATAACTGGTAATAAGACAAATAACTTCTCCATCACTGCTGGAAATAAGTGTTCGGGTCGTGTTCACAAGCTGCGGCCAACGAGTGGAGTCCAAGGCACTACAAGGCAACAAGGCTGATGCTCCTAAAATGGTCATCCTTGTGCTCTGTGCCTGTACAATGTACAGTGGTCAACAGTGCACTATTGTTGCATTCACCCCCCAGTGATCCCGATGCTGTAAAATCAGCCCCTCACCCCCCTTGCTGTGCCTCTCTCGTTCAGCCAACCAGCTCATGGCTGTAAACTAGGTCAGCCTTTATCCACCTAGTAGTCCACAGGCAGTAGTTATGGATTATATTTAACAAGCTCAGGACTTCAACTCCCATAAGCCCCTTCTGCCAGAGCTTTATGAAGCTCAGCACCAGTGAAACTACCTCGCCCCGACCCCCCTCAGTTCCACTTTTTTCTTCCTCCCCCCCCCCCTCTCTCTCTCTCTCTCTCTCTCTCTCTCTCTCTCCCTAGCTTCAGCCATATTTTTCTTAGTGCATATTGTGCACAAAGATGGAGCACACTCTCAATTTTCTATGTGCCCCCCCCCCCTCCCCTCCCTTTCCACCTCCACCCACCCACACCCCTTCTTCCCTATTTTTCACTGTTCATCCAGGATCCTGGACCAATGTCCCCCTCCCCGATCCTGGGGCAGAAGCCACTGCAGTTAATTGAAATCAAAGCCAGGGGGCGCTTTGGCTGTGTGTGGAAAGCCCAACTGCTTAGTGACTACGTTGCTGTCAAGATCTTTCCTATTCAGGTAGGGGAGACTCATTCTCACAGGTCATGGGCTCCAAAGCGGCGACAGCCGCGACACTTAGCTAATCTGCCAGCACAATTACTGGGCTAATTATTCTTTTTCTTCACATGAATTGGCACAAATTCTACATGAGCTTAAGCTTGTGTTTTTATGCAGCTAGGCCATAATCTTCTGTAATATTTTTATTATATGTTGTGATTGAATCCATCTTGCCCTGTTTTGGGTATAAGGCTTGTGGAGTATTCATTATGCAGTAGCCTTGTAGACTAGCCAATTATTTCCCATCATTTAATGTTAAATTCATTAAATTAAATTATATAAAGATGTTGTATGTCTTGTTTACATTGCCCTGATTTTTTTTTCATTCTTTGTATTTACTGTGTTCTGCATGCATTGTATTTTTAGGACAAACTTTCTTGGCAGAATGAGTTTGAAGTCTACAGTCTTCCCGGCATGAGACACGAGAATCTCCTGCATTTTATTGGAGCTGAGAAACGAGGGAGCAACCTGGATATCGAGCTATGGCTGATCACCGCTTACCACGAGAAGGTGCATTTCTCATTCTCCATCTCTCTCTCTCTCTCTCTCTCTCTCTGCCTGACAGTCATTGATAGGCAATCCACAAGGAGGTCTTTTGACCTTCCTTGTGGCTCAGCTCCGATCTTGCCCTGTTGGTTTTACTCATTCAATTATTTTGAGTGAGGCTCATTTTGTTGTAATTGAATTTGGCCGTCGTTTCAGTGGGCTGTGCTGAGAGGTTCTCTAGTCGCTCTGCCCTCAGCCCAACTCGTATCACCTGACCGATGGAAGTCATAAGGCCCATGGAGAATGCAATTACAGCCATTATCAAGTGACACTGGGCATAATATTAAAATCTAAGTAACTTATGTGAAAGTAACCTAAGCTATTTAAATGTTGGTTAAAACAAGGAAAAGTCTTCATCTGCGCAATTTGGGGCCGTGTGAGTCTCTAGTGGGAAATTGCTTGTGGATCATGGTCCTCCCAGTTTCACTTTCTTTTGAACCTTGTAATGGCGTTATTTTTTAGTGGAATTACTCACAGAAGTATGAAGATTTTTCATCAGACTTCATCCAAACATATGCTTTCTGTCCTTTGGGATATAGCATCAAATCTTGCTTAACAAAATCATCAAGCGGTTGCCACTGCAACAGCTTTTTCAATAGGTGCACCACATTACATTCGGCTATACCACAACATTACCACAACATGGCCTTAGATAACCTAGACATAAGTGCTAGTTTCTGCCCTCTGGTGGCAAAAAGATTTTAATTATTTACTTAATTTAAGTACTTACTTAATTACTGTATAGGCCTCACTCACGTACAGTAACTTCTGGAACAAAATACATTTCACTTGCATTTAACAGTGATGTCACAATTTGACTTGTACTAACCTAAAGTCCGCCTCTTTTTGACCCAGGGTTCTCTGACTGACTATCTTAAGGCCAATGTGGTGTCCTGGAACGAACTGTGCCATATTGCCCAGACCATGGTCCGAGGACTGGCTTACCTGCATGCTGACTTTCCAGGCCTCAGAGATGGCCATAAGCCTGCCATCGCTCACCGGTCAGTCACGAATACTCATGCCCAGTCCCTCCACTCAATCACATATATTTACACTACAACAACAATATAGAAGAGTTTTATCACAATTTAGGTGAACAATTACAGGTGAACAATGCAAACTTCACACAAGTTAATATTAAGATAAAGCATTATCAATATTGTTTTCACTAGCTATTTGAATTTCCAGAAATTTGTGCGGGTGTTATTGGTCTTACAGAGTTTCAGAAACAGCAATTTTTTTCTCTTTTGTGTAGGCCATCCTTAAAAATATTTTTGTTTGCCGTAACCTGTCGACCCAAATATTTATTTTTTTCCCCCTTTTTAGTCCGACCTACTTACCAGTTGCAAATTGTGTTAAGACCGACTGACCGATTTTTTTTTTTAATTTATTTATTTGTTTTAAATTATTATTCTTCAAACAACCAATAGAAATGCAAAGCAATAATACAGATTTTTTTTAAGTATAATACAAATTGCCTACATACAAACGTAGGCTACATTTTTTTCTTTCAAATAAAAATCTGACATCAGAAGTTTATGTTTGTCATGCGTCTTGCCTACAAGCTATGCTTTCAGTTTCGTCAGTGTTTCACGCTTGACTGTAACGATGGCTGCTGCTGTAGCCAAGAAAATGTTTGCAGTCAGCGTCAGAACTTATACAAGTACAGGCACTATTATCCACCTGAAAAATGCATCAAAACACTTGGGACATTGCGATGACTTGGCACGAAGTTCTGGAAGAACTGTGTCCAGATATTTTCCCATCCCTTCTCCCCATGCATGTGATTGTGACCGTGTCAACAGACCTTAATGAGAACACTAAGCAGGGGCGACTCTTAATAGAAGCCAGGGCAATCCAGGCTTCCTCAGAATTAACAGAAGTGCACAAGAAGAATCATAATGATTATAAAACACCAAATCAATTTGACACAAGTAACGTTTTTAAATCAACCGCATTTCAGCCTGCGAACAAAGCGGTAAAGAGATGCACAACCCCGTTCTGATTGACTTAGCCGACGGAGGCCAGATTCAGTCCACACCTTTGGGCTTCTCCGCCTATTTTATCTATTGATAAAATCTGTGTAGTGCATGCACTACAATATTTGTTTGTATATATTTTTTCATTATATTAGCCAGAATTGTTTTTGAAGCACACTTTATTTATTAAAGGCTACAGTAAACGTCTTCAGAATTTTACAAAACATAAATCTAGGCTGATTTTAAACTTGAACCCATAAGCAACCTATGTGGCTACAGGCTACACCCGCTATCGTGAAACTTACAATGGGCTTCCCCAGTGAAAGATTCTAAAGAAGATTTTGCGTCTAATAAAGAATCTTCTAGCTGTGTGTACAGATGGTTACAAACTATCTGTTTGTCTGCGTTGTGTCATTCTTGTGGGGTTTCGCAAAAACAGCCACAGATGCCAAAAATCAATTACATTTATTATATACAGCATAAATAAGAGTTACAAAAAGAATAATGAGAAATAATAAAAGACCATCAAGGAGGTCTCCCTAAGAGAACATGAGCCATATAGGCTAAAAAGAGTGGTCTAAGTCGAGTCTGAAACGAGTCTAACAAAGGTATAAAGCATACTTGAGAGAAGTCTAAACGTAGTCAAAATGAATGTCTACGAATGTCCGTAGAAGTCTGAAAAAGGTCCAAATGAAGTCTGAAGAAAATCTGAATGAAGTCTGAGTCTTGCACAGAGTGCAGGACGATTTATACCCAACAAAGATAACCAGACCAATGTGGCGAGCATGCCACGTAGGTGACCTTGAAGGCCTAGAGCCGTTAATAATGAGGCCTAGGGATCCACCAAGTGGATAAACAAGTACTAAAACAAGAGTCATCTCGAGAGGGGGACAGAGGATCAGAAGTGTGACTAAATAACTACACATGGTAAATAGCTTGAACATGAAATAGTAAAGACTCAGTATAGTAATACAACAGAAAATACACCAAAATCTAACACCAGAAACTTACAATGGGCTTCCCCAGCCAAAACGACCATGAGTCGCCACTACCATTAAGGTTTTGGTGGAAGAAACTCAAAATATTGAGTACGTATTACTATTCCACAAGGCAATCAAAGTGGTTTTTGGATTGAAACATTTAAGTGATCCGTCACCAACACCACCGTTAAGGGATGCTTTTTCCATTATGATGGGTGCGAAGTCACAGATGAACCCCGGTCGCTCATTTTTTTTTTTGCTTTTCTGACAGTGCAGCATATTTAAAGTCTTGTGATAATGTCTATTCTCGGGCCAGCTGCGTCGGATCAGTTTCAGTAAGTACCAGAACGCAGAAAAAGTCAAAACCCAAAAGACGAAAATACAGAAATTCCGGAACGGCGTTCCGCCAGTGCAGCCAGTGCTTGAAGTGGGCCAGAACACAGCCGAACGCCGTTCCGGAATTTCTGTATTTTCGTCTTTTGGGTTTTGACTTTTTTTGCGTTCTGGTACTTACTGAAACTGATCCGACGCAGCTGGCCCGAGAATAGACATTATCACAAGACTGATGAAAGACTACATTCCCCAGTGCCTTATGCATCCACTGAGTCCCAACCAATCGCATCAGGGAAGCAATGCAAACTGTCGCAATTTATATGCTACTGTGAATATCATGATGGCATTCTTCACTGAAAAACTCAAGGGCCCTATGATTTCCGCGATGCAGAAAACGTGGATGGTATCGCGGAATTAAACCAATAAAACGGAATCCGTTGTAAAACGCGAAATATCGTATAACTCGCAGGTATCGTGTATGAGCACATGTTCTAGTCCAGTCTATCTTGTGCTTGCAAAACTTGTAGAAGTAAGTCCAGCCAAAGACTCACATCAGAAACAGAGCACAGTTAACACATTGGTCGCCTTGGTGAATAACAACGCATATTTCCGTGGGTGATTAGCATGCAAAATAAAGCTATTTCTATAACGTGAAGTTGGTGGTAAAGTGCTCCTCTACAACCTACAGTAAAATTGCCAGTTATCTTGTCTGCTTATGCAACGCAGTACCTTTTTATGTGAACTGAATCTGTGGATGAGGGCTGATGGCTGTGAATGCATTGTAGGAAGCCTACTCTAGGTAGAGACTAGATAGCCTAGTGACTGAGTGATCCTTCATTGGACTGAAATGCATACTTCTCGTATAGTTTTTTTGCCATGCCTTTTATCAAAACCGTAAATCCAAATGAATTCCGTATGACTAATTGATTTATAACTGACATGGCACATGCAAACATTCAAGAAAATAAACTGCTATAAGCATCTGCAAATAAAGTTCCAAACAAATGTGTTGTGGTGTGTGTTTTTAGCAATTTGGGGATTCATCTCAATTAACTGCATTTTTTTGATTAGTCACAATTATAAATTTTAACCTCTTAATAGTCATATAGGCTTATATTAATGTGGTGTTTCCCAGCAGGCTTATACATGAACATTATGGTTATTAGAAATGTAAAGATAACTTAAGGTTATAATAATTTGCAGTGCCTAAATTGGCAATAGGCCATTTTAGTTTTTTTTCCCCCATGCACCCCAAAATTTGACACTTATTAGGTATCTAACTATGATTATAATGGAAAACAGAAAAATAAAAATGGAAAAAGTGGAATATGGGAAAAAATAAAATGGGATTTAGGAAAAAAACAAAACGGATTTCATAGGGCTCTAGGCCCCAACCAAACACACACACACACACATAACAGAACACTTACAGTCACACTTACTGTTGTTTTGACTTTTGACCTTTGACTTTTGACCAACTGGTTCTTGGCCAGTTGTTAATATTGTTAATTTAGTCAATGTAACAAGTAGGCTCCAGCCTATTTCACGATTTTCTTCATCTGGGCCTTTAGGCCAAAGGTTTCTTTAAGGTTGTAGAGCCTTTAGCCCTAGTCTATTGTTAGGCCTACAAGTATCACACTGGTCTGGTTCATGTTGTTTTAATGGTTTTTCAGTATTCCATTTGTGAAAAAGGAAAAAGTAGCCTATGCCTATAGGTTATTGCTTGGAAGAATGATTATGATCCTAAAGACTTGATTTCTTTTCACACATTTGATTTCACTTGATTTTTTTCACACAAATGTCAAAAAATGAGAGTTCCTGCACTTATTTTTTTCCACTTCAAGCACTGGCTATAGCCTACATTTTAGTCAATTCAAGTTTATTGATATAGCGCATTTCATACACAGAGGTCATTCAATGTGCTTAACATACAAAATACAAAAATATATTTATTTTCTAAGATTTCAAATTGTTTGGTCTATTGGCCTCATAGCGTCACAACATGCAAATGTTTTTCAATTCATACCAACAAAATCGCTTTTTTTTTTTACCTTGAATATTGAAAAAAAAATTACCTACCTACCTTTTTTTTTGGCTGTTACTACAAACAAAAATATGTTTAAGGATGGCCTAATGTGGTGGTTTTTTTTTTTTTTTTTTTTTTTTTTTGACCTGCCTCTACAAAGTCAAACTGAATGGCAGAAATCTCAAATCTAATTCTAATACCTAATTGGCCCTCTATTTTTTACACTTCTTGTGCTGTGCTCATACCCTTCATGTTCCCACAGAGATATCAAGAGCAAGAACGTGCTGCTCAAGTCCAATTTGACTGCTTGCATTGCGGATTTTGGCCTGGCCCTAAAGTTTGAGGCTGGAAAGTCGGCAGGGGACACGCATGGACAGGTAAGGGACGCAGGAAAGGTGATTCAGCTCAGAGACTTCCTTAGGTTTGTAGGGCTGACAAGCACTTGTCTCATCCTTTGGACAGTGGTGGTTTGGTATATAAGGACGTGTAACTCTGAACTCTTAAAGCAACAGGCCACCGTACTTCAATATTGAAATATGTTCTTCCCCTAAGACGAGTTGGTGCATACCTGTCTCGTCTCTGTGCGTGCACTCAATAGCTCTGGCCATGATGCTACTTTATTTGCATTTAGCTTAACCCAGTTCTTTCAGTTCCTCCAAACAGCCCTGGAGTTAGAAACGACCAAATACATCCACGTCTTTCCTATTTACATGCGGATACTCTAATAGATACCTATGATGGTTGTGGTGACTACAATAAACATAGTGATTTTATAAGCAGATGATAAAGAGAACTATGTATGGTGGAAAAACACTTGGGAGCCCTTCGCACCATCGCAGTAACATCCTCACTTCTGAAACATCCTCTCCCCCTAGGATGTTACTGCGCTGACAGCAAGGGGGCCTCCAAGTGTTTCTCTGCCTTACATAGTTTTCTGCTCAGAAAATCGTTATGTTTTATTTTGTGTCTCCACAACCATCATAGGTAACTATTTGAGTATCCGCATGTAAATATAGGGCTCTATGATTTCCGCGATGCGGTAAATGCGGATGGAATCACGGAATCTAGTCATAAAAACGGAATTTACTGATAAACACGGAATCAAACGGAATTTGGGCATTTCCGTGTTCACAAGATAAATGCGATCGCCCACTTACAAGACAAACACGTTTTTTGCCCTCTTTTGTCAGAACTTTCAATTTCAATCAGTCTCCGAGGTTGCCTAGAGACCATATCTTGTTAATTACATGAGTTTGTTTCCAATCCTCACAGATGCGAGGGATACGTAGTCAGCCTCTGCTGCAAAACCAGCAGCTTCTAAAAAGTTACGAAATACGCAATTAACCAAAGATTTTGAGCGCTCTAGAATCTTTGCGATTGACTGCCAAATTTCAGGCAGAGCTATATCCAAACAATTATTATGCATCTAGCCAAGAACTTAGAAGTTGTAGCCTATTAAGTTAATGAAGTTGAGCTGTTTAATGAAAAAAGTTGTAACAGACTTTTTTTTCCCCCAGACTATTTTTGGATATCTACTTTTGAGTTAACAGTGGCTATAACATATATTTCTGTATGTGTTAAAATGAAACTGTTCATTTGATATGTGTGGTTGTGTTTGTCATTGACTTTTAGAGCTAAATATTGATTAAAATGGTAAATTTTAGCTTTTTTCCCCCATTCACTCCAAAATTAGACACTTACTAAGGTAACTAAATATGATTATAATGTAAAACACAGAATTCAGAAAAATAAAAATGGAAAAAGTGGAATTTGGGAAAAAATAAAACGGATTTCATAGGGCCCTATAAATAGGAAAGACATTGATGCGTTTGGTCGCACGCACAGAGACAAGACAGGTATGTTTCAACTTGTCTTAGTTAGGGGAAGAACATATGTCATATATTGAATAACGGTGGCCTGTTGCGTCAGCTTAAAACTTGATTTCTCTGGTTTGAAGGTGGGAACACGGCGTTACATGGCTCCAGAGGCGCTGGAGGGTGCCATCAACTTCCAGCGGGACGCCTTCCTGAGGATAGACATGTATGCTGTGGGTCTGGTGCTGTGGGAGCTTGCCGCACGCTGCACTGCTGCTGACGGTAAGAGCAAATACCCAACAAGAGCAAATACCCACATCAGTTAAGACACAGCAGAACCATAAACCACACATCCCTTTTCAGTGGGCTCCAAAAACCTTTAACAACAGTAGAAGGGTAGAAATGTGCTCGATTTGTGATCCACATAAGATTATTAATGCTAGCAGCACCAAGTAATGGCTGACTCTATAAGTAAGCACTGGAACAAGCTCATGGTGGCTTTTCACTCTCAGCGAGACAGAATAGCCCCATGAGATTCTCAATAAGTTCCATTTATGTGTAGTGTAACTGCAGTTTCAGATTTCAGTTTGTTACTGCTGGATCATATTTTACTAGTAACTAGTATGGAATGACTAAATGCTGTGGCCTGTACATTTGAGTATACTGCTTAAAAGCTTGAGGATCAGCTATCCTTTTGGGGCCCAACACAAAAACCTGCTTTGCATGTGGTGGTGTCCCTAACTATTACCCGGATGCTGAGAGGACGCTGGCGTGCATGTCACCGCTTCTTGGATCCGTACAGTTAGGTTACAGTTACAGTTTGAACTCTAGTCAAATAATCCTGCTTGTCACAAAGTTTTTCGAGCTGCTGTTTTCCTCTGTGTCTGCTACTACAATCTAACTCGCGATTGCCGGACACTGCTTCAGTAACACTAACTATACCGATGTTTACAAACTGAGTTGTGGATTATTTACCTACCGTGTCCTCGGTGCACAGGATCTACTGCGATCTGCCCGCCTGCATCACTGCTAACATCACTGGAACTGTTCTGTCAAGTAGACCTCCTTAAGCCACCCTGCTGTCTGAGTCTCTTGGATATAACGTTAACGTTGGTTAGCAAGCCAGGCTAACGTTAGCAGGCAAGCTAAGTGCTGTGATTGCCGGGTGCTTCTCCTGTCACGATGATACCCATTAGATACACCGTAGATGAACTTCTGAAACTCAGCACCGCGCTCTTCCCAAGTTGCTTTGAAGTCATAAAATTGCTTCACCTCCTGAGACGGCCACCCTATGTGCATAGGGCTGTTCGTCACAAGTTTGTTTACAGGGACATAACTCCGGCTATTCCTGTGGTTACGGGCCATGCTTCCCTGCGAAGACGTCTCCAACGCAAACCACGCCCACCACCTGCCAATCTCCGGACATTGGCCTACGTGGACAGCTCGGCACCCACACACAGGATAGCCTCATTCATGTTACAGAACATCAGATCCATAAACAATAAAGCGTAATTTATCCATGACATTATTACAGAGAAAAAAATAGAGTTTTTATGTTTAACTGAAACATGGCAGAGCCAGCAGGACTTTGTCAGTCTCAATCAAGCTACCCCACCTGGCTACACATACATACAAAAGCCTCGTTGCCTGGGTCGTGGTGGTGGACTTGCTGTCATACACAATTCTGATATGTTGGCCAAAGAACATCCTGTCAATGTTTCATCCTTTGAGTGTCTCCATCTTGCTCTGACTGGGATTGGACAGCTACAAGTGGTCCTTATATATCGACCACCCAAAGCCTACACCTGCTTCCTCCCTGAGCTCTCGGAGCTGCTTGCCACCATTTGCCCCATGTCCCCATCTACCATTCTACTAGGTGACTTTAACATCCATGTGGACTCTGGTAGCTGCTCTCTTGCGGCCGATTTTCTGTCACTTTTGGATTGCTTTAACATCACCCAACATGTGCCTGGCCCCACCCACACCAAAGGACATACCCTGAACCTGGTGTGCACCACTGGCACACCACCACTACACCTCCAGTGCACTGACCTGGCCATATCAGACCACCATGCTGTTATGTTCTCTGTTCCTCTGCCCCTACTCAGGAAACACAAAGTACAGACCATCACCTTCAGGGAGACCAAAGAGGTGTGCCTGCCCCTGCTCTCCAGTGCCTTAGAAACTCACCTTGGTGCTCCCGCCTCTGGCTTTGTGGCTCTGTGGCCCCTCTTGTCACGCGTTCAGTCTCTTTCTCCCGACCTGCTCCCTGGTTTACTCCCGAGCTCCGGCTCATGAAGTCAACTGGTCGCCGGCTGGAGCGACTCCACAAAAAATCCGGCCTCACTGTCCATCTCGAGGCATTCAAGGACCATTTCAGGAACTACAAAGAGGCCCTCTCCAAAGCTAAAACTCACTACTACTCCATGCTCATCAATAACCAACAACATGATCCAAGAAAGCTTTCCTCTACTATCAACCTCCTTCTCCGTCCTCCTGACACCCCCCAGCCATCTGATGCTGCTGAACTGTGCTCTAGGTTCCAGGACTTTTTTAAAAATAAGGTTGACGCCATCCACCAGCAGCTCCTGTCTACAACTCTCTTTCCCACTCCACAACGGCAGGAAGCTCAACCTCCTGGTGCCCACCAACTAGTGCAGGACATCTCCACCCCTGCTGCCTGCCCACCACAGCACAACCTCTCCTCCTTCAGCTCACTGGACATTGACCAGGTCACTAACCTGGTGT
The DNA here is from genome assembly GCA_017657215.1 of Limnothrissa miodon. Taxonomy (NCBI): domain Eukaryota; kingdom Metazoa; phylum Chordata; class Actinopteri; order Clupeiformes; family Clupeidae; genus Limnothrissa; species Limnothrissa miodon. The sequence continues at coordinate 12,549 of JAGFZM010001529.1, read as the reverse complement.
CCAAAGCTAAGTCATCAACCTGTAAGCTAGACCCCATGCCTACCTTGCTGGTTAAATCATGTCTTCCTGTTCTCAGCCACACTATGATGACAATCATCAACACGTCCCTGGAGTCTGGTGAGGTGCCGTCAAGCCTCAAGACTGCTGCTGTCATCCCCACCCTGAAAAAGCCTGGTCTGGACCCTGATGACCTAAATAACTATCGTCCCATCTCCAACCTTCCCTTCCTGAGCAAAATCTTGGAAAGAGCAGTGGCTGCCCAACTCCAACAGCATATGTCCCACCATGAGCTCTTTGAACCTCTACAATCCGGTTTCAGAGCCCACCACAGTACAGAGACTGCCCTTGTCAAAATCACAAACGACCTCCTCACTGCTGCTGACAATGGCCTCATTACCATCCTCATCTTACTAGACCTCTCAGCAGCCTTTGATACAGTCTCACACACCATCCTCTTAACACGGCTCTCAGAGTTCACTGGACTATCCGATACAGCACTTTCTTGGTTTCAGTCATATTTATCAAACCGGCAACAACTGCTTGCAAGATATTAAAACATGGATGACCACCAATCTTCTCAAATTAAACAGCAGCAAAACGGAGCTCATGGTGGTGGCACCGGCGCCACTGCTCAGGAAGGTTGAGGACCTTCACCTGGATGTGGATGGCTGTTCCATCACTCCATCCCCCGAAGTCCGCAATCTGGGCGTCATCCTGGATCCTACTCTATCATTTCAGTCTCACATCAAAAGAATTACCAAATCTGCTTTCTATCACCTAAGGAACATCTCCAGACTCAGGCCCTCATTATCTGTTTCAGTAACAGAGACCCTCATTCACTCTTTCATCTCCTCCCATCTGGACTATTGCAATGCCATCCTGTCAGGTCTGCCCAAAAAAAGCCCTGGATAGGCTGCAATATGTCCAGAACGCTGCTGCAAGGGTTCTAACAGGCACTAGGCCTTGGCACCACATCACTCCCATACTCAAACAGCTTCACTGGCTCCCCATCAAATCCCGCATCAACTACAAAGTCCTCCTCCTCACCTACAAATCTCTCCATGGACTGGCTCCCCACTACCTTACTGACCTTCTCCATCCCTACACCCCTCTGAGATCCCTGCCGTCCTCTTCCAAGGGCAAGCTGACCGTCCCCCGCAGCAGACTAAAGACCTTTGGCGACAGAGCCTTTAATGTAGCTGCCCCCACTCTCTGGAACAAGCTACCCTCTCATGTCCAATGTGCCCCCTCACTACCCCTGTTTAAAAAGTATCTCAAAGCACATCTCTTCACAGAGGCCTTTGGCCTCTAGTCCCCCCCTCCCCCACTTACATGCTTACATTACACATGCCTACATACTGTAAAGCGACCTTGGGTATTTTAAAAGGCGCTATATAAAACCAAGATATTATTATTATTATTATTATTATTAATGTGAAGTCCCGCACATGATCTCTCTCGAGTCCTGGGTGTAAAACACCCTGAACTGACCTCCGACCTGCTAGACCGGCCAGACGGCTTTGAACGCCCACCCTGACTCTGCCCGAGGTGTCTGTTATTGATTGTTACTGTCTGAAATTAATGGAAACGGCTCCATGCCAGACCTTCAGGGAAGATGGGATGTTGTGTCGGGGGTCGTCATGTGTGGTGACCTTTTTTTATTCCTGCATCAATGGGTCATTTGTTTTTGTCCACACAGGAAATGTGGAGACTGCAGCATGCCGGGTATTCTCCATAAAAATGAATAAAAAGCCAAATAAACAATAAACCATGCTAACAATTTGCTACTTTAAACAAAAACACTGACACTGTGTTTGCTTAGTGTTCCATGCAGTTACTGGTACTTTGAATGTAAAAATGCTCAAAAACAAGTGTTTGGTGCCCCCTAGTGTTTATTCTTAATTACAGACTGTGTTCTTAACATACATTAGGTGCTTTAGGTGGTGGGTACATGAAAGGGTGGCCAATCTGACAATCTAAAAAAAATGCCCTGAAAACACAAAGGGGATATCACATGATTATAATTATGCTTCTACTACTGCCTTATGCTAATCATCTGCTTTATCAAGCTTACAATGAATAGTCCAAATTTGTTATTGTTGCATACAGTAGGATGAGTGATGCTTTTGGGAAATAGTACTAGTCCAAACCTAGGAAGTAGCTACTAAAGTTAGCATTAATACTTTTGGGCAACACATCTCATGTTTCCCAGCATCAGTTGTGTTCCTTGTTGCTTTTGTCTTTGCCACCCTTTTAGCCTTCTGGGGTACGTAAGTTAGCATTAACTACTGTTATATAACAAAAGTTTTCACCTTCGACTCAGCTGAAATCTGACTGTTTCCCAAAAACCTCCAACAATTGTCTTACAACAGTTGTCTGTACTTTATTCTAATGGAATACTGTTGTCCATACTACAAAGTACTCAGTTGTTTCTAAAGTGTTTGGAGAGTACTTTGGTGCATTTGCTGTGGAAGGCAGGTCAATTGTGCCCAGGCATCGGCAATGTTGTTTTCTTAGCAAGTGTTTTTTACAACTAGGATAATTCACTGGTACAACTGTGTTTCATCTTTGAATGGACTGTAAATAACCTGTGGAGCAATATCAATGAGTTTGTATTAAAACTGTCTCACAAATTGAAAATGTAAGGAGGTTGTGCCAAGACCAGATTATAAATATTTACAAGGAAATATAATGCATAGGTTATTTTAAAAATAACAGTATACAGACTGTTAAAGCTAGGGTCTTGAATATTTGTAATTATTATCAACTTCATTTATGTTGTGATTATGGTCCTGTGGACCGATCTTCACAATATGAATAATCTAAAGAACAAAAAAAATCCATTCAGTCTATCAGCTGTAATCCAGCAATCCGGGACGGATGGTTCCCATTGGCTCCTCAAAGTCAAAGTCAGTTTTATTTGTCAATTTGTTCATGGACATACAAAGGAATCGAAATTACGTTTCACACTTGTCCCATGCGTAGACGTTGACAACAATAAAGTGCAGATGCACAGATGCTCCTACTCTCCATCCTATCCCGCCTCGTCCCCTCCCACTCCTCCTCCGTTTCCGATTACTCCCCCGTGATTAGCTTAGCAGCTAGGGGGGAGTAATCGACAGAGTAATCTGTCTCAGAGGCTCAAGTGATTTTCAGAAACATAGACCCTAGCTTTAATTTAAAATCTGCTTGCATTGATGGACATAAGAGAAAGTGTAAGTTAGCCAGGATACTTTTGTGAAATGCACCCCTGTGTACCCCAAACAGGTCCAGTGGATGAGTACATGTTGCCGTTTGAGGAAGAGGTGGGTCAGCACCCCACACTAGAGGACATGCAGGAGGTGGTTGTGCATAAAAAACTGCGGCCATCACTCAGGGAGTGCTGGCAGAAACACACGGTGAGCTCCATGCCTACAGAAATAAACACACACACATGCAATTGAGCTTCTTTTTGGATATTTAAGATGTACCAGCTAAAAGGCTTCTTCTGATCTGATCATAATGACTCACTCCAGTTCACACATTTCTTTATATCCAGTTCATAGATTTGTCAACCTGAAGTGCGTACCATGGTGATTTATCAATCCTCTCTAACAATTGTGTCTCAATGTCTTTGGCTATTTCCTCAGTGCGTCAAGTTGCGGTGCTAGCTGTGATATTTTTTTAACACCAGCCTCTCTTAAAAGTTAACAGCAATACGATTAGCCAATAAGTATGATGCTCTCAGTGCATTCTCATTTACTGTTGTGGTAGCCCTCAGTAATTTTTTCTGTCCTTCATGTTCATGTTTTTCTTTCAAAATACTCCAGGAGCTTGCCTTTTAATTCAGGCTGCTCCAGGGTGCAAGTTGCGAAGCAGTTTTGAAGGCTTCATTGCCTCAGTAGATAGTTGCAGATGCCATGCAGATAGTTTCCGTAGTAGCCTCAGTTGCTCTGGCATGCAATGCTACTTTGTTAGCATTTAGCTTACCCTTGTTGTTGAGTCCAAATGGAGATGAAGTTAGAAGCATCCACGTCTTTCACAACTACATCTAGTTACTCGAGTTACCTCACCAACTGTGGTGACACAAAATAAAGCAGAGATTTTTCTAAGCAGATAATGAGAACTATCGAAGCGGAGCGGAGAAACACCGTCTGTGCAGTAATATCACATGAATCATGACGACACTGTATACCTTCCGCTTGTTTTACTGCACCCACAGCAAATGACTCCCACATGTTGCTATACAATATAGTTCTCCTCATCATATTATCCACTTAGAAAATCTGTTTTATTTTGTGCCACAATAGTTAATCAGGGTCAACAGGGTCATTGTCGCATGATAATGGGGCTGTGGTGTACAGCTCAAAGCTACACTTGCAGTGGTCCAAATGTATATCTCCTAGTTCCCAATCAAGTCAGAACTAAAGAAGACCTTTAGATGAAAGGTGAAATGTCGTTGCATACAAAAAGGCTCCTTTAACATCACACATTTTGTTTTTGAGAATTGGTGGATCTGGGCCTGATTATGCCCAGATAAATGTTCTAGGACTCTGTAATTAGGTGTGGATTTGGACAGTTGATTCTATATTTAACCAAACCCCAAAAATCTGGGTTCTGCATCTCGACTAATTAAACAAAAAAAAAAATAGTTCTCATGTTAAGGTTTTGCATGTGTTTTTGGTAGGCATTTACTTCAGTAGGTTTACACCTAGGGTTAAACCTCTCAATTGCATTATTATTGTCTTTTTTTTAATATGCTTAAAATGTAATATGTTTAATATGTTTATATAATCATCTCCAGGGTCTTGCAATGTTATGTGAGACCATCGAGGAGTGCTGGGACCATGAAGCGGAGGCGCGGCTCTCAGCCGGCTGTGTGGAGGAGCGTGTGGTCCAGATGCAGCGGCAGACTAACGTCACTGCACCTGAGGAGATTGTTACGGTAGTCACGATGGTCACCAATGTGGACTACCCTCCAAAGGAGTCTAGCCTCTGACTAACCGGAGGCGCTGCCTAAATCACAGACAAACAAAAGACACAGTTTTTGAGTAGATTAAACTAAATCAACAGACAGAGATGACCCATGTAAAAAAGAATGATCTCAGAAACGCACTGGTGGCATCTTACACCATCTCTACCCTTTTCCCTTCCCCTTCCTTCCCTCAATTGTACATAAAGGCAGAAGGACAGTAATGTTTAGTCACAAGAGGGACTCGGGTCTACTGCAAGTCCTACTGCATACCTACATGTGTGCCTGATGATTCCTTGTAGAGTTCTGCAGACACAGTTGGGGGTAGTCCACGAAGCTAAACAATTTTTTTTGTCTAAGCCCTCACTGCATGGACACTTATGTTCACTATTTGATGACTGTACGGCTACATTAGAAAAAAAAATACAAAACAAAAACTAATGTCAGACTTCTGCCTTGTCTAAAAGGAACATGAACGTCCTCTGTCAAGAAAGAAAAGAGAACAGCGAGCCTCAGCTCTTTGTTTATTTCATTTCAGTATGAATTTTAAGAAAAAAAGGGTAATGTTGGTTTATAAACACAGCTTGTGTTCTCACAAATGACTATTGCAATGCCAATAAGAAACAGCTTCTGAATGTCTAGTGTATTGCTGCTGTATATAATATACTATATCAGAAAGAGTGAGATGTCACAGAAATGAATTTTTTTTTTTTTTTTTGAGATTTGCTTTTTTTACCAATGCATTTCTTTGTGGAAGATTACCAACCTCTTTCTACAAGGTATACCTCAGTCTCTCATCAGATCGATAAAACTTTTATTCACTCAACACTAAAACGGCAAAACACTATGGAATATTTAGATGACCTGTGTTGGGCAATGAGAACTTTTCTTTCCAACAAGTTGAGTTTGCCAAGTGAAGGCCATTCACAAACCAGTGTTTCTTGCCTTATTTGTGATCTTTGTGTTTGTGCTTTTATCCTGTTAATAATGTGACCATCCCTCTGCTTTTTCATAATAATTGTGGTGATTATTTTACGTTAGATTTCCTTTTTATCAAGAGATTGAGAAGAAAGATCCCTGAAAATATGAATTTAGTGAAAAGACGTGAAAGCACTTAACCCGTTTAGAGAATTGCAGTGTCCACAAATGATTGACTTAATGTGCATGCCTTTGTGTTTGTTTTTCTTTTTCTGTGTTTGTGGAGTTGATGGGCTTGGAAAGTATGACACTAGTATGTGTAATGTAAACATTTTAATGATTTATGGGTTTTTTGTTTGTTTTTGTTTTGAGATTTTAATATCTGTTATCTGCTGTCTGGTCATAGCTCTTTTTTGTACCTTTGTCTACATTGGTGGAGACGTACTTTCCTTTGTATGTGATCACTGTACTTCTCAGGAAGCTCTTATCCCCTTCCTCTCTGCCTCCCTCCCTCCACCCTTCAGCTACTCTTATTCTGTTGCTACAGATGTACTCACACATTTTCCCCCCATCTTACCCCATGTTGGCATCTGGAGAAACTGGTGCCATGCTATGCTTCTGTTGCTGCTTTCAGACTGCTCTGGATTATTGCTCTGAGGACCCTTTTCCACTCTCTATGATAATCTCAGCAAATATATTCAGGGACACCTGACAACAGATACTGGTCTGGTCTACATTTATGCAGTTGAACTTCAATGGAGAAGGGGTGCATGTGCTGGCCCACATCCACCACTAAAGCCTAGACTAGACTGATGCATTTAGCCTCTGGTATTTGATCAGCTCTGTGCTGGCTGCTTTTTGGGTCACACAGATGCTCCAGAGTATGGAAATGTTTGTGTGAAAAAGTACAATCCACAAGGTGCTGTGCCAACATTGGTTCAGATTAACGGCTTCTTGATACTGAGGGTTACACTTTGGCATTGGCGCTGGAGCGAATGAGTGCCAGCCTGTTGGCTACATTTTATTGGATACAACATGAAGCTGAGTGGCGATTACTATTAGCTTAGACATACTCTCAGGACCTCAGTGAGGTGATTGTTAAATTGAGGTGTGGGAGGGACAGGCAGTGTGTAAGAAAGTGGGAGAGGGGTAATGCATGCAGGTCAGGTGAGAAGAGACGTATATGCAATCTCAGATTTAACAGTATGCATCTCTGTAGCCATCTTCTCAAAGCTCTGGCTGAGAGGGTTACCAGTATTATTTTGAATGTTGATTTAATTTTATCCCCTTCCTGTTATGAAACACAAAAAATATCTGTTGTTGTGAGTGGGCTTTGCATGACAGAACTGATTGCTGTTTGGCGGTTGGTTGTAGTTTCCAGGTGTGTTGCCACATACATGCATCTCCACCAGTGAAATGTTCCTTCTCATATGACAATATTTTTTGTTTTAGTCAAACAGGAGCATGAACTCTATAAGAAAGCCAAACCTACCCAACATCATTATCAGATGACTGGATTGCAAGTGCACACTTCTGTATATACGAATGTTGTTTTAGATTCTGAATCTAGCATGAGTTTTTTTTTTTTTTTTTTTTAAATCGTCAAGGCAAAAAGAAAAAAATCCTTTATAATAATATTAAAGAAAAATAAGATTTTATCTGTTTATTTTGTACATTGGTATCATTATTATTATTATTACTATTATTATTATTGTTATTATTATTAATTTATGTCATGGCCCAAAGTTAGTTCTCTAGTCAGAAGAAGGCTTTTGGTCAACGTGTCAGAAGCACCCTGGATCTTTATCATTTACCTCAGATCTTCCAGTTGGCAGTTGGTACCATCACAATGTGTACCAAATGCTGTAGCAAGCATTCAGCAGTGCAATGCTTAGTGAATAACTGGAATTTGACCAGCAGATTATTATTTTTCTTGTTCCTTTCACACAGTAGATGCACTTCATGATATGAAAGTGACACATTTACCTCTCACATACGCTGTGAAGCAACTGTCACCATCACGCAAAGTTAGCCATACTGGGTGCGAGTAAACTGCAGTGCCGTCAAAGCCAACTTGCCACGTTTCTCTCTCCACATTTTTGTTCGTTTTTGTTTAACTGGTATTTAAGAAATTCAGGGCTTGGTCAGAAGTGATTGTGAAATATTGTGTAAATTAAATTGTATGCTTCTTCTCCCCTAAAGTAAAGTATAGTGACGCTCTGAATTAAGCTCCATGTGTATTTTTAATGTAAGTAAAATGTTTCTTTGTAAATTAATTCCTTGTGTCAATGAATGCCTTACTTAGATGATGGACAATGTAATTTGGCTTTTACCACATCATGTTTATTACACTAATTTGCCAGTGGGAGGTAGTAGTGTCTCACAATGGTGGTCAAGAAAGGTAATTTGCTCAGGAACTGCTTGCCGCAACCATCATTCATAAAAAAAACAGGCAGAAATATGGCATTATTCAAGGTGTAAGAACGTAGTGACGGATATGATTGAGACCTAATCTCCTGTACAAAGGGTAACTTTTTATTTTAAGGGGACTTTAAGGGGTTACAGTGTATCTACCTAATTAGGTACAGTTGTATAACCGGTGTAACCATATGTTTTAGCATGTACTAGTGTTGTACTTACATCATGTATTTTTGTGTACCTACATTCTGTTGTTAAAGGGATCGTTCAGAATTTTTCACATAGGATCTCATCTCCAAGTCAGCTAGATTGTTGGAGACGTTTTCAACAAATTTCATTCAGTCCTTCTATTGGCAGTGTTTGCTGGTGCTAGGCTAGCCCAAGTCAACGGTAAGCGTTTTTGCCCACTCCACAGTGCACCCAAGGCAAATCAATTATAACGCCAGGCTACCAATGTAAATGTCTATGCTGATAAAATAATTTTTGTAATAAAACCAACCTTGCTTTTTGAAGGATTTATGTCTCAGCAGCAGATCCTTAAACTACCTGGTAGTAAACTAGGCCAGAGAATTTTTAATAGGGGGAGAACGATCACTCTCAGAATCCTTCCGGGTGGTACTGTGACGAGAGGGCACTCCCGAGCAAGTAAATTAGCTAAATTACGCAGAAAGCGGCCCATCCTATGAAAAGCAGAAAGGACATGAGTGACTTATTTCATTTCTAGTGGGAAATCTATACTCGGGCAGCTACTACCACAACGTACATTAAGAAATTAAGTTAACACGTACTGCTGATTCACATTGCTATGTGCTATCGATAGGTATAAGAATGACAGATTTTCATGCACAGTAGACCGAGTAACGAAACGGCAGCCAGCGCTAACTGGTTAGGGCATGTCCGTTTCGTTTTCATATGCCCAATATGCTTAGCGTTAGCGGGCAGTTTGTGAATTCGGTCTACGTTGTACCTACTGCTGTCATTCTGATGCCTATAGACACCACTCAACAGCCTCAGTCAACAGAGCTACAGGTTGATTCACTCCGGATAATCCCTTTAATAGAGAGTGGACCGGCTCTCCGTAAACGGGCTCTGACTAGGCAGCAGTGGACTGATATCACGTAGCAGCTAGTTTACTGGTGCCTTTCGTTGCTAGACGTAAAATACAAGAGAAAGTCTGTCATCTGAACCAGATATGGCCGTTTTTGGAGGACTTTCCGATGAAGAGGACGATGGATTTATTTTCTCCAACCAACCCTACATGTTTGAGCTGGAACGTTGGCTAAAGTCATCAATCGACCAGACTAACATAAAAGTAGCAAGCTCGAGTAGACTACAGACCTGTTTTTCGCTAGGGGCTGTTGGTGCAGCTGGAAAGACGGATGGCACCGCATTCGGTGTTAGAATATGACGATTTGTGAAGTCGTCTGGTCTGAAATAATCACTACACATCTTCCATTTGCGTAGAGTCTCCGCTGGTGTGTTGATGTCCAAACCAGCAGCAATAACCCACAGTTGTGTCTTTTCTGGATCTTGGACTGGAAACTGGTGGAAACTTTGTGGTGCCCATCTGTAAGCTTTGTTTTTACACATTGGAAATGCACACTGAATTACCATGTTAATACTACTACCAATCTACAGTGGAGGCTGAATTCTGTTGATGACATGACTTCTATCAGACTTAATTGAGCTTCAACCGTTTAACCTAGAAACTTATTTCGAACTTTGTTACAGAGGGCTCGGTCATGCCATGTATGATTACATACTTTATACATACTTTATAAAATATTGCAGTTTAACCTATTAAGGCACGCCCCTATTTTTCCTATTTAAAAAAAAAAAAACGGCATACCCAAATTAAAAGCTTGACAGTTCCTACATAGTTTTAGACTCAGGGATGTGCCTCATACCATTGGAAAGGTGACACCCTCAAGTTTTCTCTAGAAGAATATGTATGTTTCTGTGACATATGGACACAGAGTTACAGAGGTTGGAACAAAGTTTTTTTTTTCTGCTCATTTCAAATGTCTATGAACTAACTAAGATATGAAGATACCATCTATATGATACCCCCAAATCAGGAAACCTATCAATCTGGCTTTAGAGCATACCATAGCACAGAATCAGCCCTAGTAAAGGTCTACAATGATCTCCTTATCTCATCTGATAATGGATGCATTTCATTATTAATCCTACTGGATCTAAGTGCTGCTTTCGACACTATTGATCACAGCATCCTACTACATAGACTTGAGCATATGATTGGCATCAAAGATTCTGCATTAGCCTGGCCCAGGTCATACCTTACTGGACGTTACCAGTTTGTACATGCTCATAATGAAGCATCATGCCACACTGAAGTCAAGTATGGTGTGCCGCAAGGATCAGTACTGGGACCTCTGCTATTCTCCCTTTACATGCTACCTTTGGGATCTGTTATTAGAAAACATGGCATTACCTTCCACTCTTACGCAGATGACACCCAACTATACCTTTCAATGAAGGCTAATGATTGTACGCCAGTAACAAAACTTGTTGCCTGCCTCAGTGACATCAAAAACTGGATGACTAAGAATTTCCTTTGCTTAAACTCTGATAAGACTGAAGTCATGTTGATTGGCCCTAAAAACCTGACCAACACTTTACCCCATCATCAGAGCTTACTTTGTGACCTTTCACTCACACCTAACACAAAGGTCAAGAACCTTGGGGTGTATATTGATCAAGAGCTCTCTTTAAATAGTCATGTAAAGCATATCTCCAAAACCTCATTCTTTCATTTACGCAACATTGCTAAGGTCAAAAAATTCCTTTCTTTTGAGGATGCAGAAAAACTAATACATGCATTTGTTACCTCCAGACTTGACTATTGTAATGCACTGTTCTCTGGATGTGGTACTAGCTGCATCAAAAACCTTCAACTAATACAAAATACTGCAGCACGAGCACTCACTAGGACAAAAAATATGAACATATCACACCTGTCCTTGCTTCCTTACATTGGCTTCCTGTTAAAAGCCAAATTGATTTTAAAATACTTCTCCTAACATATAAAGCCCTTAATGGCCTTGCTCCAGCATATATAACTTGTTCCCTACCACCCTTCTAGACCCCTAAGGTCACAGAATGCTGGTCTCCTAGTAATTCCTAGAATATCAAAATCGACAATGGGAGGAAGAGCATTCTGCCATTGTGCGCCTGTCCTGTGGAACAAACCCCCTTCTAACATTCGTCAAGCGGACACTCTCAACACCTTTAAGTCTAGACTCAAAACCTTTCTATTTACTGACACCTTTAGTTAGGGATGGTGTATGGTAAGCCACATCTCCTCAGGGTATTATTGGAAAGGACTGTCTCTGCTGTAAGCTCTTGGTGGCCACTGACCATTTCCTTTGGTGGTGTTGGCTTGTTATACATCATACCTTAGTTATGCTGCTATAGTTTAATGCCGCCACAATCCACCGGTTGTAGGGTAGCCTCGTGGTTGGGAGAGTTAAGCCAGACAGTGACAAAATATAAGGGGTGAAAAATATTTATAAATTTATTTAACCAAAAAAAAAAACAAAACCAAGTGGAAAAGTAGATACAAAAAAGTAAGAACATTCAAAAGGACAAAACACATAAAGTAAATTAAAACAAATGAGGAAAAACTTAAGTTGTCACACACAACTTAAATAAACTACACAGTTCACAAAAACCCACAGCTCACACCAGCTTGGGTTAGTGCTCCAACAATGAGCCTCTTCCCAACAAAGAGCTCTGCAAACAAAATGCTCCTGACCTTCCCTCCAAGAGGGTTTAAATACCTCAGGTGCTGAGCCAATTAGCCAATCACATGGCTTTACCCATCAGGGCCAAATCAGGCTGCAATCAGCCAATCAAGGCAGCTATGTGCCAATTAACTCCTCCCCTTCTTGGGGAACCTGCGCAGTGTTACAAACTAAGAAAAGTAGGCCTATATTTAAATGAAAAATAAATACAAAGAAACTGAACTAAACTTATGTGCACCTAAGCAAGTCAGTAAACAAACAAAGCATAAAGCAAATCATATTTAAAGACAAAAATATAAATAAATAATAAATAAATAGTGCGGTGGGGTTCATACCGTCACACATTGTTATACATCATACCTTAGTTATGCTGCTATAGTTTAATGCCGCCACAATCCACCCATCTGTTAACCCGTACAGTTTTCACTATTCTTTCTCCTCCTCTCTTTTCCTCTCCACTTACTTCTCTCTCTTCACTTAGCCAACATCTGTATA
>JAGFZM010001528.1:0-10048 GCA_017657215.1 Limnothrissa miodon | reverse complement strand
ACGTGGTAAGACGAAGGCTGGAGATGGTGGCTGTGTGTGTGTGTGTGTGATGGTGGGTGATGTAAGGAGGAGAGTTGCTGAGTTCCTGCAGCAATGCACAGCCATCACTTTCAAAGCCCACCCTGAGTCATTCAGTCATTACCCCCCCCCCCCTTTCCCCGGCTTCAAAGGTCTGTGTGTATGTGTGTGTGTGTGGCGGGGGGGTATAAATGAGGGGTGATAAGTGTACTTTTTTTGGAAGGACAGTTGGCTTTTAGAGATGCTCGCATGGCGTCAAGCACCCGAGTAGAACCCAAATGTTTGTACGTCGGCACGGCAGGAGTCAAGCTTCTCCCCTTCACCGCTCCGCCATCTGCCAATCGCTCTGCCCAGCCACTACCGTGGCAGCCAGAGTTTGCCTGTGGCACACGCTTCGGGCATCTGCCCGCAGGACCTGGTATGAAAGCTATTTGGCAGGGGAAGAGCCAGGGTGGGTTTGCAAAGCAGTGAGGATGCAGCATTCATGATTTACCAAACCTAAAGACTTTTAAAAGTATCTAATGGCCGACCTCGAGAGAGATCTGTCACAAAATCTGATTATTTAAAGGTTATGTACGAATGTCAACTAAAAAATGATGACTTATCTAGTGAGAGACTTAAAGTTTGCTGCAGGAATGGTTTTTTTTTTAGGATACAAGGTTGACCTAACTGTTGGATATCAAAAATAGATGCTGCCAGGAATTATAATGTTTATTAGCATTAGCAAACGTCTCAAGAACTGTGTCTTATCTTCTCCTTCTTTTTTCTCTAGCTGCATATTGAACAAAGGCAGTTGTTTCCGGGGCTGTTCGTCTCGCTAAAGAACATAGCGTCCGCTTTTCTGGACCACGTCAGCTTGATTTTTCCAGGCTGTGTCTGGTGGTTCGTAATGCGGAATCAGAGGTAAAGGTAGATTTTTGTTCAGTCAATTAATATTTTACACGCTAACAGCGTGAACCCCAAGCCTGCTTTCCTGAGTCAGCATATCTGACACTGAGAGTTAACTTCGACTCTTTGCAGAGAGGAAAAATCCAGTGGCAAGTACATGTGGTCCATTTCGCTCCCCAAAGAAGTGCACTAAATTTAACACAGCTGAGTGCAGGGCCGTCTGTCCGCCCCTAATAAGAATTGTTGAACGAGTAATATTCAGCCTAATCTATTTCTGGGTTTCAGACACTTTTTTTTTCCTGTGCAAAAACGAAGTGACGACATTCTAATCCTTTGTTTCGCACAAAGACCCTGCAGGGAGTCCTAAGCCAAATAGGGGTCTGCAGTGTGAGCCTGGGGGTCGCCTCACCACGTTTTTATGCCTTGACATTGATTAAGCCGTTGGTCCGAAGCACTTAACGTCTTCACACACGAGTGCACTGACCAGGCGTGGCCGAAAGCCAACACGGGGGAATGTTCCAGACTTTTTTTTTTTCTTTCTTTCTTCTGTCATCTTCCTATGAGTTGAAGGTGACCCCGGTGACCTATCCTCTGTCAGTGCTGGCACGGGCTGGAGGCCGACTGAAGCGTTCAGACCTGCGTTGCGGTTCTGTGCTGTGCGTGTGGGGTGGGGGCCCGGGCGTGTCCCGTGCAACAGGAGGGCGCGTGTAGTACGGGGTGGTTAAAGTTAATCAGCTGTATGACACCCCGATAGGGCCGACTGCGATAAAGCAGGAAGACCGCCGGAGATTAAATTAGGTGGGGGATGAAGGTAATTAATGAGAGTGTCTCACTCGGTGGAGTTTAATTAACCCTGTGTCCTATCCTTGCATCAGAATGTCCCCACCACCCCCACACCCCCCATCTACCCCACCCACCCCGGCTACCCCCCACCCCCCAGCCACCCGCACCCCACTGCCACCGTCTGTCAGGGCAATTAATCCCAGCTCGGAGGCTGTCCGACTGCTTGTGTGCCTTCTGTGCTTGCTTACACTTGCCTGGGCTCATATCTCAGAGTGCCGCTGATTTCAAAATGAGGCATGTGCGGAGGAGGCCTGTGTGTGTGTGTGTATGTGTGTGTGTGTGTGTGTGTGTGTGTGCGCACGCAGAGGAGGCCTTGCCTGGTCCCCCCCGAGCCGGCTGGCCGGTCTGCCCGTCTGTCTCTCCGTCTGCAATGATGCTGCTAAGCTCCAGCTGCCACGGGCTGGTCAGCCTGTCCTGCTCCATCATGCATTCCCTGTGTGTGCGTGTGCGTGGTAGTGCATGTGTGTGTGTGCGCGTGTGTTGTGGTTGTGTGTGTGTGTGTGTGTGTGCCACTCACACATACTCTCTCCCTCCCGTTCTCTCTCTTTGTCTGCCTGTCTTTCTCTGCCTCTATCTCTCATTGTCAGACACACTCACTCAAAACTCACACACACACACCTCACATTGACTCTCTTTTACATAGACCACACATAGTCTCTGACTCTCTCTTTCTCTCTCGCACACACACACACACACCCCATAGCCTCTTTCTCTGTCTTTCTCTTTCTCTCACACACACACATACACGCCACACAGTGTCTCTCTCTTTCACACATACACTCACGCCACACATAGTTTTTGGCGCTTTCTCTCTCTCTCTCACACACACATGCACACATTCACAGATGGATGCCCACATTTGCATTTTTGATGCGCGCACACTCACTCACACACACACACACACACACACACACACACACACACACACACGCTTCATTCCTTTTTTTTCCATCACATTGTGTTGGACCATTCTGCTCTCTCCTGGGTGCTGCCCTCAGTGTTAGCACTGTTAGCTAGCTAGCGCGCCGCGTTTTGTCTGCTCCCCTCACGTTCCCACTTTATCAAGCAAGCCACTATTGATCGCTATTACTGTTCTCCTCAAGAGCACGCTGCTAATCTCCCCCTTCTCATCCCTGGAGTCTGCAGGCAGCACACGCGCACACACACACACACACACACAACCCAGGGCTTGCTCATGCATAAGCTCCCTTTCACTCTCACTCACTTTGAAGCCCTATCAGACCTTCATCTTGCTACAAAAATGACTGAGGCCTGGAGATCGATCGCATTAGTGAAAGGACTTTTGAGGGGGGAAAAGTGGCGGCTGGTGTGTTGGGGTGGGGTACGGTGGGGTGGGTACGGTGCCCTGGGAGGGTGGGGTAGGGTATGGTTCCTTGGATACGGTGAGGTACGGTGTCTTGGATACGGTGGAATAGGGTATGGTTTCTTGGATACGGTGAGATGGGGTATCGTCCTTGGATGCTGTGGAGTAGGGTATTGTTCCTTGGATACGGTGGGGTGGGCGAGGGCGAGGGGTGGTCAGTATAGCCGTGAGAGAATACGAGGTCAGGAGCACACAGACGTGAATCTTAACCACGGATTTACTTATCTCAATCAAACCTGTAATCACAGCAATTGAAATTCAAATTGGGCTGCACAGCCTGCATGGCCTCTGCAATTTTAATGGAGGCAGAAGGAGATCAGAGCCGTCTGCCGTTGCTTCATACAGTACAACTCACAGCCTATGAAAGATTCATCGGCCTGCCCCATTAAAATGATCAACATCCTCAATACTCTCTTAAGATCATGAGTTCCTCTCCCCACGTCCAGGCACGGCCATCTAGGTGGGGAGCGGCGGCCATATTGTTACTGAGTGCTCGGATCACAACTGTCAGAAAATGGTCGGGTGTGGAAAAGGGCACGGAAGAGACTTTGGATTTAATTGGCCAACTAGGCGAGGGGGGATGATTATATCTTGGGTTTTAGAAGGCTAGATTGGCAATTTGGCTCAAACACAAAAGTGATTGCGCCTGCACACCCCCAACCCCCACCACTGCTGCCGCTGATTCTCGCCTCCACTGTAAATGGCCCCAAACTCAGCAGAGCATGTCCGCGCTTCTCTCAGAGCCCCAAAGACGGACAGCCCCGAGAATTTCATTTCAATTATCAGTGAAACTCCCATTACTTGAGTGGAGCCATTACGGCTGTGGAAAAACTCCCAAGAAGAGAACTTGTATGCATTTTTCCACCCTTTGTGGATGCCGTTTGTGTGTGTGTGTGTGTGTGTGTGTGTGTTTGTTCAGGCTTGGCAGAGCTACACTTCAGTCTACTATTAGTGGGAGGTTGATTTTAACCTCAGCTCTCCATCTCCTCTGACATTCTGCCTCTCTCTCCCTTTTCTCTGTCTCTCTCTCTCTTTTTCTCTCACTCTCACTCACTCTCTGTTTATTTCTCTTTTTTCTCTCTCTTGCACCCTCTCACTTTTTTTTCTCTCCAACTGTCTGCTGGTGTTATATCAGCCCTATATACAGTAAATACATATAGATAGATAGATCTTTCTCTCTCTTTTTTTTTCTCTTTTTATTTCACTTCTTCCTCTCTCTCTCTTTCTCTCTCACTCTCTTTTTTTCCTCTCCCATTGTCTGCTAGTGTTCATTCAGAACATCTGGGTATCTTTCAAGGGTCTGCATTTCCCAGAGTGTGAAAAAAGAAAGCTCCATTCAGGGAATCTGTACACAACCTCTGTGTGTTTCTGTGGGCTTTGAAGCGTTTCTGTAGAGAGATTTTTTTTTCTCCTGCTGGTGGGCTTTTATATTAATCCATATTTAATTAAGAGCGTCTCTGTCTCCCACCTCCTCCCAACTTCATCATCTCTTGTTTACCCAGTCCAGATCCTTGGGAGGAAGTTCGCTAGCTAGCAAGATACGCTAGTGATGCCTGACATAATGTTGCCAGTAATAAGCAAATCTTTGGCGGAATAGGGGAGACTAGCCTCGAGGGTTTTTTTTCTTTATTCCTCTTCCTGCATGTGATTTGTTTGTTCTTTAGTACATGACTTTTAATTTAAATCAACCTACTCAAGCGTAGCGTTCATCTTTGGACAGGGCGGGAATTTTCCGCTCGAGGCAGCGAGAGTTTTGCCTGGACCAAACACAGCGAGTAAAATAACGTCAATATTTAGATGCATGTTCTCTGCTGCTCATCGTGCCGCTCCACTCACGTTGATATGGAAACGCTTGTTTGTGGCTCGCAAGAAGGCCTTTCAAAGTTGTTTACAGGAAATGAGGCTCTTAACCAGACTGTTATTATCATTGTTACTGATATTTCTATTTAGATTTTTATTTTATATTATTTTATCCCTCAGGGGAAGGTAGATGGTCTTATGACTTCCTTAAAATAGACACTGGCAGGTTGATTTCAGTGTGTGTATGTGTGAAGATGTCGAAATGTGGAAATTAAATGAGCACTTCAATCAGCACACGACTCTCGAGGGAACTTTTCTCGAGTGAAGGTCAGTGTTGCGAGTGTTGCAGTGCTGCGATTAAAAGTCTGATTAGTAATTGCCTCAGCATTGGGCGCCAAAAGAAATGCTCCAATATTTTCAATGCGCGCGGTCAAGGTTTGTGCAAGTGTGTCAGTCCGTGTTGATTTATTGTCGATCCTGCACGTTCTCTCTCTCTCTCTCTCTCTTTCTCGCTCTCACTCTCTCTGTCTCTGTCTCTCTCTCTCTCTGGCTGGTTCTCTCATTGCTTGGAACGAGAATCTCATTCATCACAGGTCTCTCAGGCACAGGGACCTCACAAGGTCTGCAACAGGCTGACTGGCCACACACACACACACATACACACACACACACACACACACACACGGATAAATGACCCTCCCTTCCACCCGTGGATGCATTTTCACTCACTCTGGCATTCATGCATCCCTCTTCTGCTGGCACTCTCTTTCTCTCTCTCTCTCTCTCTTTCCTTCTCTCTCTCTCCTTTCTTTCTCTCACTCTCCCATACTCTCATTTTCCTTTCTAGCCACTCTTTCTAACTTGGTTGCATTCTCTCTTTTTTTTCTCTGCAGCCCAGCACACACACACACATACATACATACACACACACACACACACACACAGTCCTTTACACACGACTCGCTGTCCCTCTGAAGGCCCCTTGGCGCGCTTCAAAAAGCAGCACACTGTGTCCAGGCACCTGATAAATACTGTATGTTTGCCCGCTGTCTCTCACCCGGTGTGTTCTAAAGCATTTACCATCTGTCTCTCCTGTCTGTGTCTGTGTGTCTGTGTCTGTGTGTGGGCCCCAACAGAAAGGCATTCCCATTGGTCAGTTCTGCAAGGACTTCAACGAGAGGACCAAGGAGCTCAAAGAAGGCATCCCTCTCCCCGTCCGGATCCACGTGAAGGTAAACCCGCAATGTTCGCACGGCCCCACACGCACGGCCCCACACATGTGACGGTGTTTCACACACACATACATAGATCTCTCTGTCTCTCTCTCTCTCTCTCTCATTCATTCATTCATTCATTCATATATATATATATATATATATATATATGCATTGCATGTCTGTCTGTCTATCTATCTGCCTATATATCTGTCCATCTATTCAGTGGTTTTGGTTTGGTTTGGAAAGTGGTGGGGACATAAATTTGGCATGTTGCTAGGGAATTCAATTTTTTTATTATATAATCAGGGCTATAGGCTATAGCACAACTTAGCCAATGCAGATAAATCGCTATTTTTACACAATTAACAAGGTTCAGAGTAACTCCACACTTCATTGGTAGACTTCTGAGGGCCCTAACATTTAAAACGAGACATTGAGAACTTTGAAAGTAAACAGATACTTTATTAAAAAGACCGTAAATACAGACAGTACCTTCACAGAATTTTGTGGTCACCGCCATCTTGAACTTAAATCACGATAAGTCGATTGACGAACAGATAGGACAGGGGAACAGATTGAAAATTATATTCTGCTTGGATTTCAGCTGAAATGGTGAAATGGTGACTGTCTACATGAGCACTAAAGCACCAACAAATGTTGAAACTTAAAAGAGTTTGACCAAAGACATGTATAAGGTTGTAGCTCGTCAATCGAGTTATCATGATTTAATTTCAAGATGGTGGCGACCGGGAAATTCTGAGAAGGTACTGTCTTTATAAACTGTCTTTTTAATAAAGTACCTGTACACTTTCAAATTTCTCATTGTCTCGTTTTAAATGTCAGGGCCCTCAGAAGTCTACCAGTGAAGTGTGGAGTAACTTTGAGCCTTGTTAATGGTGTAAAAATAGCGAACGGTTTAATGCTGAATGCTGGGGGTGAACGGAGGTGGGCATTGGATATACTGTATATTTGTACTCGGTAACATCTTCCAGTACAGTCCAGGTCCAAATCACACTGGATTTCTTCTTTAAGCACCAGTGGATGTGTTATAAGGGACATGTCCCCACCATCCCCCCATAAATGACACCCCTGCACACACACGGCAACCATTGTTTTCTGTCGCAAACCCGTCTCATCATTTATACATCCCTGACACCCCGAGTGATCTTGGCATCATTGTGCATCTGCGTTATTGATCTTCATCCCCTCCTCCTTCCCCCCTCCTCCTTCCTCCCTTCCTCCCTCCCTCCCTCCTCCCTCCCTCCATCCCAATCACGCCCCCAGGTTACACATTCCCTTGAGAAGCTCATCTGCTTTTTGGCATCACAGACTTAATGTGGTGCTGGTGTTAATATAGCCGAGCAATGATCTCGCCTGTCGAAGGCGGCCACGGCAGGGGCGGAGTGAGTTAGTGATCGTCCTTTACCCCTGTTCATCGCCATGGGGACGTCCACCTAACAACTCCCACCTGCAGTTCTCCCTGACTCTGTCTGTGTGTGCATATGGAGCTCTGGAGTCAAGTGTTTTTTATTGTCATTCAGCCAATCATTCAGTTCCATCATGGATCCAACTGGTGCTACATTAAGATAACAATAAATGAGACATTTTGGGACGGGCTACGTATGGGGAACTCAGGCTAAAATTAACTCTACTAAATTTCTATTCTAGAAGTCTATTCTAGAGGTCCCGTCTGACTGTCTGCGTTGGCTGGCTGGCTCGCCCTCCTGTTTGTCCGGTGTTTATTGTTGGGCGATGTCTGCCAAGGACGCTGTTGTCATTCCCGTCCGCTCACACCTAATGCGATTAATGCACATGGGTGCGTAGCTTTGCAGAGCAATGAAGTAAAAGAGCCCTCTCACGGGGGACATTAGTAGAGCTTTACCTGACACTTTTCATCTACGGTAGACGTCACTGTGTAACACACACACACACACACACAGGAGTGTGGAGAGCACACAACGTAGTGCTTTAACTGACACCTTTCACCTTTCATCACTGTGTAACACACACACACAACACACACACACTTAATTTCACACACACACACACACTCACACTCATACACACACACACACTTAATTTCACACACACACACACACACACACACACACACACTCATACACACATACACACACACACACACACACTTAATTTCACACACACACACACACACACACACACTCATACACACAGTCACATTCACATAAATACACACTCTCACACACACATACAAATGCTAACTCGTATGCTTTGCCTCCTTTTTCCCCGTTGATATTATGAGATGAGAAACCCTGTGAAGCATTTCTTTTTTTTTTTTTTTTTGCATCAGTGCTATTGGGCAAATGAAGACGAATTTGTAGGCGTTAGTGATGCTGGAAAAATCAATGCTTGCGTACATGCTGCTTGAGCAAATGGCCTTTATGAGCTCCTGAAAAATGGCCTCTCCTCACCAAAGGGTCATCGATGACTAATACCAGAGTGCTTGACTGAGACGCAGAAAAGCAGAACTTGTCACTGCAATTTGCACACCTCTTTTAAAACAGTCCTTGGACAGACTGTTGGTGGATTCTGAGTTTGCGTGCTAGAGTGCATGAGTGTGCTACTCATGTGTTAGCATCCTTAGCCCCCCGACTCAAGGGTCAATTTCATTTCTCTTAAGAGAGCAGAATATGCAGAGTATGCTAACTCTCCCTCTAGTAAGTAATTCAATTCTTTGGTACTGACTCTTTTTAATTTTTAAATCTGCTTCACTTGTATTTATTGTGTTCTTAATGGCTTTATTAATGTATTTTTTTTTTCAATTAATATATTCAACTCTGCATTTTATTTTTGTTTCTCTTATAACCTTCCACATTTCAATTTGATTTGTATGCTTATATTGCCAGATTTGACAGTTTGTTTTACGTAATGCCCTCTGCACATTTTATTTGTTAACTTTTGTTTGTGAAGCACATAGAGTTGCCGCTGTGTTAAAATACGCTATACAAATAAACTGCCTTTGCCTTGCCCTTGCCCTTGCCCTTGCCCTTGCCTTGCCTTGCCTTGCCTTGCCTGTTTAAACCTAGCCAGGCTAGCGCCACCTAGTGCTTACATTTCATTTACCTTCAGTGACTGCGCCAGAGAACAAGCCGTACATCTGATCAGAATATGCAACGGCCAATCGGCGAAAAGAGGGAGTTCAAACTATGCATTTTACCGCGTAGCATATGTCACGACCAAACAGTAGCAATTGGTTAAAGCCCGAAAGTAATCCCTCTCCATAGATGTAGCACGCTTTGCGCAAAGTGAAACTCTGGGAAAGCGGCTAATGCATCAGGCTATGATTTCCCCCTAGTAAGTAATTAAAATCACTGACTGACCACTGGCTGAGTGTTCTGAAGACAAAAAATTTTTTCCCCCTTAAGCACCTCTCATCTTAGCTAGCACACAGGCTGAATGGTCTGTTTGCGGGGGATTTTTTCTTTTCTTTTTCTTTTTTATTAATTTAATTCCTTTTGTCTATCAGCAGAGGCATGCGGTGGCTGCGGGTGGTGTGTGTGTGTGTGTGTAAGCGGTTCTGGGTGCCCCGTTGACTGCCAGCTCTGGGGTCTTTTGCCTGACGGCCCGTGGCGGATTTAAGGCTCTCCCGTCGGCGCACGTCAAGCAGGCACAAGAGTCCCGGCCGCTCCATTAAGCCGTCGGCTGGCGCTCATTGTCTTTGATCCTCTCCTCTCCGTGCTGCATGCCTTAATCCACACACACCACTTACTGTAGGCTGCGGCCCACACCAGGACAGAGCCAGGGCGGGAGAATGGGAATGTGTGTGTGTGTGTGTGAGAGAGAGAGAGAGAGAGAGGGAATGTGTGTGTGTGTGTGTGTGTGTGTGTGTGTGTGTGTGTGTGTGTGTGTGTGTGTGTGT
>JAGFZM010001527.1:198050-207263 GCA_017657215.1 Limnothrissa miodon | reverse complement strand
TGTGTGTGGTGCGTGATATATGATGTGACCGATTAGGTCCTCATGCCTTCTCCTTCTCCACTCTTTCTTTCATTTACACACACACACACACACACACACACACACACACACACACACACACACACTTCATCTGCTTTGCTCTAATTAACCCCCTCAGACTCTCTGGAGGATGTGGAGCCGGGTGACAAAATCAATGAGGGTTTGCAGCACCCCTCTCAATTAGGTACATAAATCCATTACACACACAGTTACACACACACACACACACACACATTCATACACTTGCACACACACTCTCTCAAAAACAAAAAAAAACAGACACATGCAAACACTGCACAAACACACAAATGCTTTCAAATTACATATTTTTACACACACACGCACGCACATGCGCGCACACACACACACACACACACACACACACACACAGTAAGGCATTTAATGGTCTTTGTCCCATCAGTAAATCCTCCATCCCCCCATATGGCCACTACTTAAAGTGTGGACCCATAAAAAGCCATATAACATCCCTGATTCGCGTCCTTTCATTTGCGCGGGCCCAGTAACCTATTATACACCAATAAGTCCTTTATCCCCCGACCCAATGGCTCTGTTAGTGCTCTATTCACATCTGTAATGTTTCTGAGCCCCACAGCTGGGAAGCTCATCAGTGGAGCCCCTCTGTAAGGCACACAGCCTACTGACTGTGTGGGAGAGGAGAGAGGGAAGAGAGAGGAGAGAGAGAGACAGAGAGAGAGAGCGAGAGAGAGAGAGAGAGAGAGAGAGAGAGAGGGAGGACAGAGAGAGAGGAGACGTGTGGGGAGAGGCGACATCCACCTCTGTGAGCGGCAGAAAGGAGGCCTGTGTCTTCGAAGACGCCATCGCTCTCTGTCACGCCACTGCCATCAATAGGGGAGGGGAAAAGCCTATTGGGACCGCCGTTCCACTGTGGAGACCGCAAGGAGGACAGACACCCACGAAAATACATACACGCACTCATACACACATACACACACACAAATGTGCCTGCACAAACACACACACACACGCACGCACTTTTATGGATGTGTTGTGAGATGCAAGCAGCCGTATATACATTTAATTTTTATGGTGGATTATTTCATTAAGTTATCAGACAGTGAATCGCAGCAACTCAAAAGGGAAGAGGGGAGATGAGAGGAGTGTGTGTGTGTGTGTGTGTGTGTGTTGAGAGGGGGGGTTAAATCCATGCCTAGGGGAAAAATATTAAGGAATAAATGCATAAATAAATAAATAAAAATAGGAAAAGCGTCACAAGCAGCGATCGGCAACCCCAGATCAAAGGCTAGAGAGAGGCAAATGTCCGGATGCCAAACGTTCAAACGAGTCTGAGTGTGTGTGTGTGTGTATGTGTGTGTGTGTGTGGGAGAGAGAGAGAGAGAGACAGAAAGCGTGGTTATTTCTTGACTGCATGGGTGGCTGGTGTAGTAATAGGGAGCACTCCATTGTGGGTGGGGGTAGGGAGTGAAGTGTCTGAGACGAAAACCAGCGAGGCATTGTGGCAGGGTTGTGTATATTGGGTGAGCATATGAGTGTGTGTGTGTGTGCGCGTGTGTTTGTGTGTGTTTGCGTGTATAAAAGGCCTTATATTTTATGGATGTGATTGGATTAAATGTATAAATGTGTGTGTGAGGGTGTCTTTAAGAATGCCTGTATTTTGACTGTATATCGCCATGTTTTTACAGTACAAATGTGTGTGTGTGTGTGTGTGTGTGTTTGTTCACAATATGTGTTAGTGTGTTACAGACTGTGGGAGTAGCCCGTCACACACTCACCCTGCGGTTCCCTCTCTAAAGGTTCATGTGGGGGAGGGGAACGTGGCCCAGACTGGGAGTCAAACTGTAAGATCAGCTCCTCCACATATGAAGACATCAGACAAAACACACACATCTTCCATTGTCAGCGTCTCCACCTTTTCTCCACTGGATCTCACCCCTGCCCCACTCTCCACCCATTCAGAATTCACTATCTGTGTTATGTTTAAAAACAATCAAAGCACAATAAAAAAGTCACCATATCCCTGTGTTATGGGCTCTTTTCAGTGGGACTTGCAGTGCTAACAAAAGAAAATATTTGGTTTTATATGATGTCTGTGTGTGTGTCTGTGTGTGTGTGTGTGTTTGTGTATGTGTGAGAAAATTTTGGTCCATGTATTCAGCAGCAGTCTGGTGTCTATACGCGCGTCTGTGTGTATGTGTGTGTGTGTGTGTCTCAAGGGCGAGAGAAAACAATGAAGTTCAGTCAAAACAGAAGTTCATCAGAATGGGTGAAAGAGTTTGCACTCCAAGTCAGCTTGTTGTTCTAAGGAAGCAGCCAGCGCTGGGAGCTAACATGTGCTTATACAGCATCACACACTGGTCACACACACACACACACTGGTCACACACACGCACGCACACACACACACACACACACACACACACACACAAAGACATAGAGACTGATAGACATAACAGCTTTCCATAGGCGTCAAATGTACAGGTGTGACTCAGATCACAAGCTAAGCGTACACAAGGCCTTTGTCACTCTGCACACACAGTTCACAACCAAAACACACTCAAACATGTTGACATACAACACTGTTATACAGATGCAAAAATGTTACACACGCACACACATACATGTAGGCACCAACCCCCACTTTACCAAACCAACTGTCGTGATTAAAATTGCTTCAAGCTAAAAAGATCACCAGAGAAAGATGTCAGGGAGTACCGTTCTTGCACACATGATGACCTTGTGAAACAAACACAAACACACACACACACAAGTAGGCTATCTACATCCCCCTGGGAAGGCCCAGAGACCCATGAGAGACAAATACACAGACCCACCCACCCACCCACACACACACACACACACACATGCAAGCTGTCAAGGTCCCTGTGGGAGTTCCGCTGTGTGTGGGAGCTCAGTTGTCGGTGCATGTTAAAGCACAGGAACATCTTCACAGTGTCACCGACACATGTGCTTCAGGAACCTCCAAGCGAAGAGGTCATGGACACTTCTATTGCCACACACACACACACACACACACACACACACACACACACACAGGAGCAAATACAGAAGCACATACATATATTCATGCACGCACACAGACAGCAAAACACGCACATCCGACAAATGACTGCACACAAACATGCATATAAACATATGCAGACACACAGTAACTGCAAGAGAGGGGCTGACACTACCAGTCATCTGATACTACAACCCTGGCCTCCTCTCCATTCGATAACAGCACAAGGGACGACAATGAACACGGCCACATGTGGAATCTCGCATTGGAATGTTCCCGAATTGCAAGCCCTTGTCCAAGCATGGGCTTTAGCTTTCACCATTCATTAGGGAGGGTGGATTAAGGTCAAGACATCCTTGTTTATTTGCTTGTTTTTATTGTTGTTGTTGTTCTTGTTCTTGTTGTTGTTTAGTGTATTATGTTGCCAGATACATACAAACTAAATACCATGCGCTGAACACATTTGTTTAAAGAAATTAGACAAAAAGAAATCACAATCTAATCATCACATTACAAACGCCACTGGTGCTAAGGGATCTATAACCCAGAGTTACTTGACTTACCGTGTTACTTGACCCTGTACCCATTAGCACACTTTCTCTGTGCGTGCACACATGTGTGGTGTGTGTGTTTGCCCTGGTGTAGGCACATGTGTGAGGGCTGAGGAGGAAAAGCTGCTGGTTATAATCACCCAGAATCTCAGCCATGCCATGCAGGAATGTTTGACCTCCAAGGGGAACACAGTTGTTAGCTAGCATGTGTGTGTGTGTGTGTGTGTGTGTGTGTGTGTGCACAGAGTGTGTGGGTCCTGTGTTTGTGCACCTGGCAGTAAGAAAGACTGCTCCCTGATGACCATAGGCAGATTATTCACCATCTCATTTTACATGGACTAGCCGAGGCTTTGCAGTCCCATGTTCAAACAGACAGGGGGGAGGAGGGGTGTGGGGGGTAAGCTCTGCCCTGTGCACTCTGTGCTACTACCACTCTTAAATAGCTCTGTGGTCTTAATACCTGGGATAACAAACAACAGCGTACAGGGTCACCTTCAAATTCACACCGCTCTTCCATTCAGCACACACATGCACTTTACACAATCACACAATGTGCTTCATTTGCAAAGATTTTGGGATTAAAAAAAGGGGGTCCGTCAGATTCCGATAACTAAAGGCAAGTTTGCTCCATCATAGTTCCCGGCACAGTGAGCCCACACTTAGCTGCAGCTCAGATCCGAAACTCAAAAGCTTCACCTCGCACAAGTGGAGTTTAAGGAAAAAAAAAATCTATGTGTTAAAGTGAAAATGTTATTAGTCATTAGGGGAGAAGAGCTGCGGCAGAGACGGATTCCCTCTGGATAGATCTTTTACATCTAACCCAGACGTTAACCTCCTGTTAGGCACTCTTCAGCGAGGCTCGCAGCAGAACAGGCAATTACAGAGCAGAGGGGAGAGTGTCGTCAGCACACATCAGCAACATTCACTAATTAAGCAAGCGGTAAGAAGGGTGGGGGTGGGTGCATGGATGGAGGGGGCTTGAGCCACCCACAGAGGATGGGGGGGGGGTGAAGAAAAGAGATAGAATGGGAAATAAAAGAAGGAAAAACAGCTAACTTTTGATGACGACTTGAATAATTCATCAAGGAGAATCTCAAATTGAAAATAATTAAATCAACAGATGGCCTCCCTCTCCCTCTCTCCTTCTTGTGTAGTATCTTCATCTTCTTCTGTTTCTCATACCCAAAGATTTCAGACGCCTACTCCATGCCATCCTTCTACAAAACCGACTGAATTGAAGTCCCTCTTCACATTTTCCACGGCTGAACATTTCCCATTATTGTGGTAACTCTTGAGATAAGATGGCTAACAACACACGAAGGGTGTGTAATAAATAACCATAGACTACAGACACAGGGACGCAGCACAACACACACACACACACTTACACAAGTTCTTGGTCTCATTTGATCTATCTTGCCATTTCTTTTTAAGCTGTCTTTCATTTTCATTCACACACACACACACACACACACACACACACGCACACGCACACGCACACACACACACACACACACACGCACACACACAGATCCTCTCTGCCACTCTCATTAATTACACTATTCCCAGAATGCTCATCCCCACCATCTCTCCTTACATAAGAACCATATGCGTCCATTTGTGTGTCTATGAACATCGGATGTGTGTTCTCAATGTGTGAGATGAAGAAAGCAAACACAGATGAAGGGAGGGGAGGGAGCTATGTGAGATCAGTGGTAAGGTATACACATGTATAAACTCGGGAGATAGCAGAAAATGAGCAGAAGTCATGAGACCATAGCAGTCTACGCACAGCCCACGGTTGACCAGGCAGGCAGCGCGGGCCCCTGCGCCACTACTGCCTCAATTGAGACACGCGTGGCTCAATGGCCGCCCTAATCTCCAGGCTCAAGGCAGGCCGAGGGGGAGGCTAATCCTGCTAAGCTTTTAGCATTGTGACACTGACCTTGCTGGATGACCCCTGTGTTGAAAATGAGAGCAGGGGAAAGTGTTCAGGAGGCCGGGAGGATCTGCACACTGCCGTCACACGAGATGGAATCAGAGGCATGGCTTTAGTGCCAGCATAGACGCTTGCTAGTTCGGTTGCTAACTAGGGTTGGGAATTGAAGTTTTATCAATATCAGTGCCATTACTGATTCTGCAATTCTCTTCATTTTTTGTTTATTTATTTCAACAGGTACAGTGTACAATAAAAAAACAATAATCTTGTAAAAAAGACAGGTTTTCAGTTTCAGCACAAAGGCTGCATGTACTACTAAAATGAGTCAGGGAGCAGCTTAGACTGAGGGAAACCCTGTAGAGCTGTGTTATCTATGTAAATTTTGTATTCAGATAGACCCATTGACTATGGTTTAAAAAGCATGCCAGCACTGATAAAAGGAAATGTGTAATGTCAGTGGGATACAATTACAGTGAATTGAAGCAATTCATTCTCAATTCCACTCTTTTCCCTGTCCTTGAATCCAAACCTTATTACTCACATGTTATGTTGTGTTGTGTTATGTTGTCTAGTAACACATTCGTTTTACATTTAGACTAGGAGAATATATGTGCCTCTTCAAAGTGTTTTTTTTTCACACCAGGGTTGTGTTTCTCGTCTCCTGGGGTATATTTTTAGAGTTTCCTTTGGCTCCTTGGCCGTCATAAAAACAATTTTGGTGCTTAATCACCTACAATTACCAACTCTGCTGACTTCACCAAGACCGAAATTATAAGCGCAACATTTGTCGTCGTGAAACGCATGAGATAATCCAAACATCTCTGGCCGTGACATGGGACTGTGAGCCCAGCAGCTGGCCTCATTTCAATACTAATTACATTACACAGTCTGACTCTTGTTGTCAGATCGTGCAGCAGGCACATTTGCTGCTGCTGATGATGACGAAAAAAAAAGCACTCAGTGAAAATAAGACTGCCAAAGGAGACGTAGACAGGCTTCCACGGTAGCAGGACCAACGCAGGTGACAAGGTTAATATATCAGCGAGTTTAAATCAGGTAAGTATAAAGCAGCTTAGGGCTAAACCTGAGAGGGCTAATGAGAATGAGGAACACCTCAGAACTGAATTACAATAGACAGCACAGTTGGGGCTTTTTTTCACAGGCTCGCCTGTCTCAGAGGAGAGGCCTGCAGGGGGTCTGCTGACAGTGCCTTTCGGCATGAAGAAACAGGCCACGGTTCCTGAGATGCTTTGCAGGAATAGAGGCTAGTGACCCCGGAAGACCTCTCTGTATATGTTGTAACCAGTGATGTTATTGAGAGTGAATAGGAGGGATGGGGGGGTGGGGGTGGGGGGTGATAGAGCAAGGGGCGGGGAGCTTGAGGGGTACGTGACAACGTAAGGGCGCAGATGTGTGTAGCCAATAAGTCAAGACAACGCCAGCTCCTCCCAGACTTCTGTTGGGCACACCATGCTCTAGGCGGCTGCTGCTAAACTAAACTGGTTGTTCTCACATGAACCAAGCTGCAATAAGCCCTCACCACAACTACAGGGGAAAAATATGAAACACTGAACAAGAAGCCCTACATGTATATTTAGTGACATGATACATGCTTGCTTTAAATAGAGGAGTCAGTATGATATGTAATGTTATAGGTCTACAGTCAACAACACACATCCAGCACATTTAGTAGTTGACAATGACCATCCCTCCCAGCCAGAGACATTTGAGTAAGTACTCACCTCAGACTGCAGGTTTTGGGCTAAGATGGCGTTGGGTCCCTGGGTGTGCTGGGAAGTGGGTTGTGGTTCCTGGCTCCAGAGGCCAATCCCATGCTTTACCTGCCTGGCCCTTGTCACGAAGCCCTGCTCTTTTACGGCCTAGTACTGGAATGGCTCTCACATCACCAGGGCAACAACAGCAGATGTGCCCTCTGTTCTAGAATCCTGATGACAAAAGGGGAAGAGGAGACAGACAGTCAGCTAAACAGATACTGGTCTTCTGTCCTAGTTCCTGATTTCAGGTAAGGTGGAGCCAGTTCTTAAACAAGACACATTATTTTATGTGAAGAGACACACTAAACATAGAACATTTACATGGAAAAAGTCATTTGCATTCCTGTGGCGCATTTAGGTTATTAGGAACACAAAACATTCCAATGCCATCCAAAGCCATTCATTGATGCCCTGACAAGTGGTTTACTGTAAGTACCTGCCAAATTACAGGGCGTAATGCAACAGCCTGGAATCTGTCCCAGGCAGATTTTTAAGTCTGTTATGAATCTAGTTTGACAGCTCATCATTCACAGGACACTGAAACACACATCACGCTAAATATGCTCTTTCAACATGCCGTTTTGCAAGTCCACAACCTATAATTCTATCGACGGCCCAAGACAAACAACACATACTGAGGCACCATATGTACGACCTGCAATGAGTGAATGCAATGCATGGTCACGCACTTTACGTATGGCATTAGGTTCTTCTTAGAAAATGTGTGGAAAGAGTTCAAAAAAATATTTGTCATTCAAAACACTGATTTACATACTCCATCACCTTCAAATGCCTTTGAGGGAATGTTGCCCAACCACAGAAAGCAAATGCATATTTCCTATTCAAATTATTGATGATAGGGGAACTTTAGGGTAGTGGTTCTCAAACTTTTTTGATCATTCCCCATTTAGAAAGAAGGAGAATTTTCGTGCCCCACCTTATGCCGACATCTATTTTGTCTCAATATGGTTTCAGGCAGGCTTCATTTTTCTGATTTTCTATATTTTAATGTGTTTTAAGGTGTTTACGTGCTAATTATGAATTCATGGTGAGTGGGTGCTCTTTAATAAAGACAGACATAAAATGCTCGTTTTATTCCGATTCCTCGCGCCCCACCTGCAGTACCTCTGCGCCCCACTAGTGGCGTGCCCCACACTTTGAGAAACGCTGCTTTAAGGCAACATCTTAGGGCTTCAGGGCCTCTGTGGAATCTCCAGTGGGTGTGTGAGGAACCATGTGGCCCATGAGGGAGAGGATGAGATGTTTAAAAGCTTCCACGCTTCCACCGGGGCACTGAGGAGAAAAAAGGCTGTGGAGCGTGAAATCTCCCCAAACAAAGACGACCAGCTCATCTCTAAAGGGCCCTGACCGCCCTGACCTCCACAAACCCACCACCCCATCCAAAAAGCCCTGACCTGAAACAAAAGTTATAAGCCAGAAGGGGACAGGGCAGGGGGGTGAACATAGCGGGGAGGAGTAGGGTCGGTGGGTGGTTGGGGGGGTTGGGGTCGCTGGGTTGGTGGCCTGGAGGGACATTTACCCCGAAACAGACTGATCCAGGAGAGCTGCCGTCTCCAGAGTATAAAAAAAGGAAACATGGATGATGACTGCGACCTCATGACCTTTCAACCCTCCTCATCTGGTTTTCCACTCACTCTGCAGGTCAAACGGTGAGTGTGTCAAACTGGGACACGACATGCTTTTGAGACCACTACTTTGTTCTGCCGTCTCCTCGTGGCATTGTGGACACCACAGCAACAGAGTGCCCTTACCCCGCGGCTATGAAGATGGCCCAGTGGTAAATGGTTAACTGTTAAAAATGTTAGTTCTGCTGGTGTCCTACTGTATCTTTACGATGTGAAAATTTAACTAGATTCCCCATGGTTCTAA